>JASDQU010011690.1:59095-74612 GCA_032191745.1 Picea mariana | reverse complement strand
CTATGTAGATTGAGAAGGATTTTATATCTCTTAATCCTCTCTCCTTTGATAGGATTGAATATTATTTTTCTCATGTGAAGGAGCTATAGATGAAATTGGGTGAATTTAGAAATATTTTTCCAAACAAAGATGGTCAGCTTATAGAACCAATATTGATGAACGAGAAGACACCATATGATTTATTTTTTATGACATTACATGCTAGTTGGGATTTGAGAAAAGAAGATAGTAAGGACTAATATCCGTTTGATTCTTCTATGGTTTGTTATTTATGGCACATGAATAGTTTCTTGATGAAGGTAAACTAGAAAGAAAGAAATATGCCCATATGCTTAAGGAAGAAGGTTGATAGAACTATAGAGAAAGAGGATGAGAATATGATTAGGAGAAAGAATAGGATCATGTTGAAAAGATTGATAGGAAGATGCATGTGAGATCAAACATTGACCAATAAAGGTAAGAATAAGAAGATCTATTAATATTGTGGAAAGATAGGACATGTCAAGAAGACTCATTGGAAGAAGAATAAAGATCTCAAAGATATGGTCAAGAAATTTGAAGGTAAGGTGTCAACTAGTCGACCATTCAACATATAGAATCAAATTTTAGAAGGTAAGGGAGATAAATATACTTTCTCCATTGGTACATCTCAAGGATTTCATGCTCGTACTTCTAAAAGTGAGTGGATAGTTGACTCTAGTTGTACCCATCATATATCTAAGGGTGCTTATGTCTATTCTTCATTAAGTAAGCTATAGAAGAAGGAATATTCATTGTAGGTGATTAATGAATTACTATTGTTGGTTATGGTAGAATTGAATTTCATAATGGTGTGATCATTATTGTGTATCATGTACCAAGTTTGAGTGTCATTTTTTTGTATGTACCCCAACTAACCTAAATTGGTAAGACAATAGAATTCTAGTTTGGTAGATTTGTTGTGAATGATATTGACAATGAATTTATTATTGTTGTTGAAGGTATTCTTTTTGTTTGTTTGTTTGTAAGTTAGTGTGAGTATCTATATTACTAAAAGAGACTAATATACAAAAAGAGGATCTCCCCGATCTGCCAAAAAGGAAACCATCCCATGGGTTCCAGAGTTGCGTTCTTTGAGATAGCAGAGGGGTATGGCTGGACCGCCAGATTGGGAAACTAGTCCAGTCCCATCATATCCAATTTTTGACAAGCTAATCATAACAGAAACATAAAAAACACAAGACACAAATTGAGACTGACCCAATAACATTCACTAATCATTGGCTAACCCGGCACTAGTCCAGAATTATGAGATGCTTCTTTCCATCTTTCACGTTGTCCTTGCTCTCCTCCTTCTGGTCCACCGTGCAGATCTTCCTGATCTGGGCTGGTGCTCCATTCCCATCAGCTAGTGTGATGTCCATATGATGGACATAGTGAAAGTATAAGTGGAATTGGGCAACCATTCACTCTAGCTTCTCCTTCTAGTTTTTCTAGTCCTCTGCAATTCGTTTTGTACTGGCGTTTAGGTTGTTGAGGCGAATCAAGATTTATTTTAGCAATTTTTTGTGGTCCTTGTTACCCTTTCGGTTGGCAGCTTTCTTTTCTTTGCTCACTTTTCCTATTAACATATTTTTCCACCATGCCATATCTACCATATTATGGTAGAGGGTTTCTCTGGACTGCATGGTCCCTGGGTCCGTTATCCAGTCTGCTTCCTGGCTCAGTTCCTCCCAAGCTTTGCCCTTGCACTTAGCAGTGATTTCCTTCTCCCACCTGGTGATGGTTGCTTTTCCTTTCAGTTCAACCAGTACCTGGAAGGTGCCCTTGGCATCTTGGGCCACTTGCTCCATCCTTGAAATCCTCCTATGGCTTGTCAAATTTGATTCCATCTGGGTGTTTCTTTTGATGTGCGTTTTCTTCATACGCACCATCATGGCTAGCTTGTGGTGGTTCTTTCCTTGAATTCTCCTCCTGTTCCTATCGACCCAGGGGTTCCTTCTTTTTGGGCCCTTGTTTTTGTGGTGGCTCCTACTATTGCACTTTTCCTAACTGCATCTATTTCTAGTGCTTCATCTCTTATGGAAATTCTCCTGCTGTAGAATCATCCTTGCAATCATGGTATGCCCGTAGAGGTGGTCCTTACCGTCCTTTTTCTCTGTCTCAGTATGTATGACCATGAAAATCCATCCATTATCCCTACACCGGCCATTTCCCTTTCTCGTTGTGTAACCAACTATGCTCTTCCCCGTACCTGTGCTTGGGAGAGGTGTAACCATACTGGTGCGTGGTAACATCTTTTGTCCTACATCACTCATGGCCGGCTAAGTCCCATATGTACTTTCCCCTGCACTAACCATACACTTTTGCCTACTGATGTGACCATGATGTTGTACCCCCATCCGTTGTGTGGTCTGATCCTGCATTGTCATTTTTGATCGGATGTTGGCCATGAAGATTCTGCCTAGATTCATTGTACCCGCCTATTGGCCTTCTACCGCTCCTCTCGATGTGACCTTTCATACTTAAGATGCCCTCACTATATTTTGTCGCTAGTTGTATATATTTTGTTTTGAATTGACCATTTGGGATGTTTCTCCAGGTGGTGTCTAACTATGATCCTTCCTTGCTAACCCCTTCATTAGAGATTATGTCTGCCAGGCCATTCCCTGACCTGCGTACCCAGCGTAACTCCACTACGTTCATCTTTTGCAGATGCTCCTGTATTTTTTGAACGGAGTGTGCCAAGCGCTAGTGTCTCTGAACTTTGCCCAATGTGGTGCCATTTTGGAGTCTCTTCACCATGTTGATTACCAGAGTGGAGTCACCTTCCACGATAGTGTTTGTCATCCTTTCATGGCTTAAAATATCGAGGCTGATCTCAAGGGCTCTGAATTCTGCTGCGTTTTTAGTTGACTTTCCCATACTCCTAGCGTATAGCTAGATTATGTTGCCACCACTATCCATGATAACCCCTCCCATTCCTTTCATGCTTGGGTTTCCTTTTTCCACCCCGTTGAAATTCAACTTGAGGGACCTTGCTGGAGGGGGATTCCATTTGCACTCACCTATTTGGAGTTGTGGTGATCGTCCTATTTGTGTTTGGTTGCACCCATATTTTAGGTGAAAATCTTCTAGAACTCTAGAGTCCCGACTTGTGAGTTGCGCTTTCCCATTTTGGCATTTTCAACTCTACACCATTTCTCTTGTCATGGATATTATTTTTTCTTTGATTTTCCCTTCCTGAAGGCTTTCATTCTTGAATATGCACCAATTCCTTTCTTTCCATATTGTCCATATGATCATCCTCGGAATGATATTCCAGCATAGGTTCACCTCTTCATTTTCATTGTAACTCTCATTCCATTTGTTGATGGTTGCACAGATGTTACCTCGGGTCCTATTGGACTGTTGAAAAATACCTGCCGCCCAGTCCCAGATCTCTGCTATGTAGGTACATTCATCGAGGAGATGATTCGTTGTTTCTTCCTTATCTTGACAAAGGTGGCATTGTGATAGGCCTATGAAGCCCCTTTTCCTTAGGTTTTCCTAGGTTAGAACTCGGTTGTGAAGTACTAACCATTTGAAAATTTTTATTTTTGGCCACTGGGGGCTGCTCCAGAGCTTATCCCATAGTTGCGCTGGGTCTTATTGGTCTTGGTCCATGATGTAATAGCAGGCTTCCTTCAAATTGAATTCCCCACCATTTTTCTGGCCCCATCTTAATTGGTCTTCTTCTTTCGAGACTACAATTTTCCTTTTCCCAGTTCTTCCTCCACCTCTTTCGTGATTGTTGTGGTCCGATCTCTATTTTGGGAATTGAGATTGTCTTAGATTCTCCATCTGTTTCAATCTGTTTCTTGCTTCCAATAGTGGTGGAATTTGGTTTTTCCTTGTGCGATCATGTCCTGTTGGATTTCCTCCCTGTTCGAATTTCCCATTTTGGGTTCATGTTGCCAGGCATATTCCCAGAATAGGGTTGTTTTACCATTCCTTACTTCCCAGAAGCTGTGTCTCTAGAACCAAGTTTTTTTGCACCAAGCTAGGTTCCAGATGGTTGATCCCTCCCTAGTGCCCATAAAATGAATTTGGTCCTAGTCATTTATGTCCGGGGCATACTTGGCCTTCCAGAGGTTTTCCCACGGGGTATAAGTTTCTTTAACCCATCTCCACTAGAGTTTCACCCCACAGGCTTCATTAGTTACTTGTGGGTCTTGTAACCCCAGTCCTCCTTTTCATTTTGGCTTGCAAACCTTCTCCCAAGCCACCAGGGCCCATTTTTTCTTTATTTCTGCTCCTCACCATAGGAAGTCCCTTTGGATGGCCCTTATTTTTTGTATTATTCCCTTGGGGGAAAGAAATACAGACATTATATAGGTTGGAATTGCTTGCAAAATCGTCTTGGTCAGTACAAGTCTCCCCGCAAGGTTGAGAGATCTGTATGTCCAATTTTTCACCCTCTCTTGTAGCTTATTGAGCACTCCTTCCCAAGTTTCCATTTTGTATGCTATGTTTGTCAAGGGGATGCCCAAGTATTTAGTTGAGAGTGTTTTGTGCTCAAAGCCCAAAATATTTTCCAGGTTCCTTTGGATTGCAGGGTTGGTGTTGAAAAAGTAGATCATCGTTTTGGAATGGTTGATATTGGCTCCCAAGGCTTCCCCAAACTCTTCTAAGATCCTTTTGAAAGTTTTGCTTCCTTGAGCGTGGGTATGCCATGGAGTAAGGTGTCATCCATGAACTATTGGTGTGTGGAAGTAGGGTAGTTTTCAAAAGGTTTGAGGCATGTTATTTCTCTTGTTGTTGTTGTGCTTTTTATGCTTCGACTGAGACCTTCCATCATTAGGATGAATAGGAAAGGGGATAGCGGTTCTCCTTGTCTAATGCCTCTAGTAGGCCAGAAGGGCTTGGTTCGGGCTCCATTTATCAAGAGCGAGTAACTTGTCATTGAGACTAGGCTGATAATCCAGTTGATCCAGTGTTGGGTGAAACCAAAGGCTTCTAGAGTCTTAACCATGTAGTGCCAGCTAATTTTTTCATATGCTTTTGCTAGGTCAAGTTGTATTATCATCCCCCCTCTCCTTTGGATTTTGAAGAAGTGGATTATCTCATGGGCATGGATGATGGTGTCCATGATTTGTCATCTTTCCACAAAACCCACCTGTTCTTGTGAAATTAGTGTAGGTAGTAGGGGTTTCAATCTATTGGCTATGAATTTGGAGATTATCTTGTAAACCACATTGCATAAAGCTATGGTTCTGTAGTGGTCAGGGGTCCTTGCTTCATTTTCTTTGGGGATTAGTGTAATCATTGTGGCATTTAACGCTTTTAGGATGGAGTTCAACCGTCTAGAGTCCTCCACCACCCTATAAACATTGTGTTTGAACACTTCCCAATAGGATTTGAATAATTCTACTGTGAAACCATCTGGACCTGGGGATTTCCCGTTGGGAATCTCTTGGATCACTTGATCAATTTCCTCCTTAGCTATGGGTTTGTTTAGGTTTTTATTCTACTCCTTGGTGACTAGATGGGGGATGTGTTGCGTTATCCTTTGATGGACTCCATTCGGTCTTTGTTGGGTTCCTAGGCTATCCCATGGAAGTGACTTACCGGGGTATTTTCAATATCCTTATGGGATTCTCACTCGATCCCATCCTGATCCTTAATTTTCAAGATTTTGTTGTGGGATCTTCTTGCAATGTTTGTTCTATGAAAAAAATTGGTGTTCCTCTCTCCTTCCTTTAGCCATCTGATTCAGGAATTTTGGTGCCATAGAATTTCTTCCTGCTGACATCTTCCCTCCCATTCCTGGGTCATTTGGATCTCTTCCTTTCTTCTATCCTCTATATAGCCCTCTGCTATGCAAACTTACTGGAGTCTTCTCATTCTGTCTTCAATATTTTTCTTCTCTTGGTTTATGTTGCCGGAAATTTCCTTGTTCCACTCCCCGAGATTATATTTGATGTAATTTAGTTTCTTATAGAGTTTGAACATCCGTGTCCCTTTCTCTGGTTGTTCCTCCTGCCACCACTGGTTGATGTTCTCCTTGAAGGTGGGGTGTTCAATCCATAATTTGTTAAATCTGAATGGTCTATTCTTCAGGGTGGTTGGGAAGTGCTTCTAGTTGGTTTGGCCAGTGATCAGAACCCCCCCAGGGAAGGATGTTGCAATCTAAGGTTAACCCCTACATAATGATGGATTTCAACACCAAGAATCTATCTAGTCTTGTCGCAACTTGATGGTGATTTATCCGTTTATAGTTCCAAGTGAAATGCCCATTATTGGTTCTGATGTCCACCATCTTCGTTGTGTCTATGAACATTGACAATTCTTTCGTATCTCTATCCAATCTCCTAGTGCCTCCTTTTTTCTCCACAAGTGATGTGATGATGTTGAAGTCCCCTGCCAGGATCCAACAAAGGTTGTTGGAGCAGGATTTTAGGTCTTCTAGGTCTAGAAGCATTCTTCTCTTTTCCTCTAAAATTTGGGGTCCATACACATTAGTGCATAGAATCATCTCTGTATTCCCAATGATTTGCATGTTAACCAAAAGTGTGTTCCTGGTAGCCTCAACTACTGTTAGGTTCATCACTTGTGAGTTCCACAAGGTGAGGATACCTCCTACCATCTGTTGTCCTTCGACAACCAACATCTTGTACTTGCTGCATTGTTTTTTGTTGATTGTCCATTCTATCTACAATGTATTTTGTCTCTTGGATAAAATAGAGGTATGGTTGTTCCTTTCTAAGTCTATTTCTAGGAATTCTCTACTTTCGTGGGCTGTTTAAGCCTCTTATATTCCATGTTATAATATTCATTTAAACATGTGGGGGGGATTTGGGAAAGATAATTTTTATCTTACCTAAGTTTATCAACAGAGCTCCTAGTTCCTGTAGGGCTGCACTATTTGATCTCCTGGCTTTTTTCCTTCTCATCTGCTTGGGTGAGAGTTGCAGTTGTCCTTCACCTACTTTCATTCCTAGGTGTCCTATCTCCCCATGCGTGTGCTTGAGCCCTCTAGATTTGGCTTCCTCCCTTAGGAGGAACATGTATTGGATGCAGTCTAGTTAATCTGCTGGTACCTTGTCTATGCCCTACCTTTTCCATTGTTCCAGTATGTTTGGGAGATCGATCCCTTCCCTTTCCACAATGTCTTTGAGATCAAGATCATTTGTTCCTACCTCGCTTGGATTCATTTCCGCATCTTCTTCTGCCTCCTACATGGGGGTGGGGGTATCTCTATTTTCTTCGTCCATAGGAGTTGCACCACCCCCCTGTCCCATCTCCTTTCTTGGGCTATCTGTATCCTTATTTATTGCTTGTTCCCTGGATTATTTAGCTTTTTTATTTTCCTTTCCTCCTTCATCCCCTTTGTTAGTATTGTCCCATACTTCTGTTTTATTCCCGACCTCCGGATTGCTCCCTATTGGGTTTTTACTTTGTTTCTTGTTAGCTCTATTTATGTGGTTTGGTTTTATAAACCCATCCTCATCCTGCTATAGTTTGGTGTTTTTCGCTTCTTGTTTTTTAATGATCGAACATTCTCTGATTAGGTGTCCATGTTCGTAACATATTCTACATATAAAGGATATCTTCTCATAGTCAATGTTTTGTATCCATTCCTCATCCCTGAATTCTAGGCTTATGGCTTCTGGGAGTGCCCCCAACACATCCATATCTATGCAGATTCTTGCATAGGATGTTTATCATCCTTTTAGGGTTGCTTATGATGTCTTCATGTATTTTCCCCATTTGTTCCCTATTGATTCAAAGGTGGAAGGTAGCTAGTAATCTAATGAAAAGGAGTAAAGTCTCAGCCATATATGTACATTTTTGAAAGTTTCTTTCTCTGGGGAGAAGTTTTCCTTCCATGGTCGCATGTACAATACTGCTGAGGTGTGGAAGTATGCCCCCCTCTCAAAGATCTTATCCCTATATTCCAAGTTCATGAAAACTATTGTAAAGAAGCCTTTCGATCCCAGGTGTAGTTCCACTTCTTCGCATGGCTTCCATTGATATTTAATCCAGCTGCGCAACATTCTTTTTATGGGCCACAAACCCATAAACTTGCAGATTAGCGCATGTGTCTTCATCTGGTCCATGTAGAGTTGCATTTGTGAATCGTCCAGTATTACCTTGGGTATCATTGTTGTCTTTGGTTTACATGGGTTGCGCCCTTCTGCCCCATTGGGGCTCACCATTTCTTGCACAACATTATGAGTTTCTCTGGCTTCTTCCCCCATGCCATCGCTTTTCCTCTGGTTGCTTTTCTGACTCTTTTCCGATTCTAATCCCGAGGTGCTTGTCATTGGTGCCTTGAAACCTATGCCTCGTGGGCCTTTCTCTCTGTCTACTACTACCTACTTGTATGAGGGGGTTCCATTACCGCCCCCCTTCGTACTCATGTTGTCCTCTATTGTGGCCGTGACTACCAAACCCTAGCTTGCAGTTGCCCCGCGTACAATTCCCAATTACCTCATGTGAGTATCAAAAATAAAGGTTGTTGAAGGTATTATTGACCCTAAATACAATCTATGATAAATTTTATGATTTCCCTAAGTAGGATCTCAGAGCAATTTCACTCATAGTGAGGACCATAAACATAACATACTTTGTCATGCAAGACTTGAGCATCTGAGTTTCCAAAGTATGAAATTGATGGTGAAGTTTAATATGGTTACTGGATTACCTAGGGTTGTTTCCCTTGATGGTGTATGTGAAGGGCGTGCCCTTGGAAATAATCACTAGGCTACTTTGGAACAGGGAAGGATTGGAGAGAAAAAATCGATTGGAACTTGTCCATATTGATCTATTTTTGGTGCATGCCTATTGTGGGAAGAACGTTTATTTTTGGCGTAGGCCTATTGTGGGAAGAAAGTCTATTTTGGGCACATGCCTATTTTTGGGAGAAAGATCTATTTTGGGAACATGCCCATTTTGGAGAGAAAGATCTATTTTTGGAGTGCGCGCAACAGGTGGTAGGAAAGAAGCATGCAAAAAAAGAAGGAAAAAAAACATGCATGACGAAAAGTAACGTGGCACACATGAAGACATGCCTAACTATGCTAGGGTTAGGGTTTTTGACAAAGATTGTAATGACTATAATCCTAAAAAGTAGTATAAATAAGGACCTAGCAGGTCTAGGTTGAGGGAGGTCAGTTGATTATTGAGAGCTAGTTGGTTGGGAAGCCATTGATGGTAATAAGTTTTGTGGTAGAGTGAATTAAGCTAGTGTTTAAGGGTTAGGTCACAGGCTGAGGAGCCAAGTGTGATCTAGTCAGCCTCCCAAAGGGTACTTACCCTCATTTTGATTGTAATATTGAAGATGTAATGTGTGTAGCACAAGATTTTGCAGCAGAATAAATAAAAAAGTAGAGAAGCCAGATATTTTTGGACGTATCCCTAGGAGGGGGTGAACCACAGTAAACCTTGTGTTCTATTTTATTGTTAATGAATTATTTTACTATTCTATCAATCATTAGCTCAAGAATGAATGATTAAAACTAGTTATAACAACATGCATGCATAGGTTTAAAGATGAATGAATCATAGATGTAGATGAGTGATTACTAATGATAATGTATAAGGAAAATAAGCCAACCACAATCCCCACTCATTCCTAGACTGTAAACACCTGAGTATTGCAGTCCCCCATAAAATCTATCTCATGTGAGACAACGTTGTGCACCTTGTGCGCAACGTTTCATTCTTGGTTACCAGGAAGGATAATAGTTTTAAGGTTTTTTTTGGAAACTTGTTTGAGATCAGAACCTGGGTCAGCCCAAGTAACCAAAAAATGGTTTCCTTGTCGGCTAGAACTTCATAGGATTGAGTGGATGGGATCAGTGGAAGAAAAGCACAAAGGATGAAAGTATAGAAGGGGATTTTCATACCATGGAATCCAATGAAGGTAGAGATTGAAACATGGTTGAGAACAAAGAAACTTGAGTTTGCACAGAAGCACAATAGAAACCTTAAGTTGACACCGTGCAAGTATCTTGAAAAATACGTGCTTAGCGACTTGCATGAGGTATTTTTCTACGATTTTACACATCTATTGCGTGAGTGGTTATTGAGGTTGAAGGACAACCACTCTACGAATCGGTTCCGATATCTAGAGTGGTATCCTGTGTTAATCACGCAATTACATCAAGTTAATAACAAATTCACGTGTGTGATAGATTTATGGTTAGACAATATTGTTGCAGGGTTTCTCATTGAAGTTGCAGTAGATACCACAAAGTCCTACATCACTGCAAAGCAGAATTTTCTAAAAGGAACTAGAGGTAGTTACATCATATCATTGTATACTTCAATCAATATTTTATTATACAATAAAGGTGTGATGACCATGGAATCAAACAGCTAAACTTCCCTGCGTACATGTGGGAGGGGGGGAAGCACTGACAGGAGGTTGAGATATGGACATGGAGATGTATAAGGGAAATAAGAAGGAGGCCATGGACCCAATCATGATGGAAGAGGACTAGATAAAGACGATAATGGTAAAATATGGAAAGACATGCAGTGAAATACATTATCAATATAAGATGAATAACAAAAAGAGAGTTATAGGCGACAGAGAGGGCTTGGCGAGTGATGAAGAAGAGGTAGAGGATCTCCAAGCTGTGGAGTAGATTGAGAAAATATTGTGTGCAACATATGAAACAAAAACAAGAGGTCCAGGGTTAGGAATAGAAGGAAGAACTCCAATCCATATCATCGTCAGTGTGGAACCTACAACCCCATGTGTGACTAGTACACCCGAATAAACACCAATGTTTAGACAACCTAATTTTAGTAGAAGAAGAGAAAAAATACAAGGGTCCAATCAAGGAAAATCAACTAAGGGAGAAAGTTCAGGAAGTAACAATCAATTATCTACACCATGCAGAGGAAGTAGTTCAACACAGTTCATAATGGTAGGACAAGATCCCATGATCAGATTATCGGAATTTTGGGGAGAGGCATCAGAAGACCCTAAAAATCATGTATTCATCTGTGAGAAGATCTGGGAAGCAAAGAAAATCATAGATGAGGATACAAATCTCGCTCATTTATATATCACACTAAGAGACTGTGTGCTAGATTGGTACATGAGTCTAGATGTAAACAACCCATATGGAGTACCAAAGACTATCATAGACATGAAAAACCATTGGTAAATGAGTTTCAAAAGACAAGATTGGAATACCAGTACATGAATGAAATGATTGAAATCAGGAAGAAACCAGGTGATTCTGTTTGGGAGATTGATCAGAGGTTCAAACATCTGAAAGGTAAGTTAATATATGAAATTACTTACATGAAACATAGGCAATTATTTATAAACTCACTATTACCACACTTGAAGTATCCTTTGAGACAACAGAATTTCCAAACTCAGGAAAAGGCTCTGCAGGAAGCCTTGCAATTGGAAGAGAACCAATATCAATAGATAGATCCAACAATAGAGGATATGAAGGAGGATTTGAAGAATCAGACCTTTAAATTGAACTAGAATAAGGGAAAAGATAAAAGAGAAGTTGTTTGGTGTACACTATGCAGGACAAAAGGACATCATAAGAATGAATGTCTAACTTTTATGTAGTACTTGGAAACAGGGGTGTCGAACCCCTTGCCAATAGAAGGACCATGGTTTGAGATTTGTAAGATGCATGGGCATGATCCATATCATTATCTAATGATGCAGAGGTATATTATAGTACAAAAAAGTTCATATTGCATTTTTTTCAAATCAGTGGGTCATGATGATAAGGATTGTAGAATGATAGAACTGATGAGAGAAAGAACTTCAGAAACTTACAGGGTGCGAGCAGAGATGATGATAGGGAAAATTGAACCTCAGTTTAACCAGGTTCCACCACCGTACAACAATACACAACCATAGTACAACAATGCGCAACAACAGTACAACAATGCGTATCCATAGTACAACAATGCACAACCACAGTATAACCCCACGCAGTATAACCAGGTACCCAAGTACAACACCTGCAAGGAGATCGAGGTGGATGATGAGGAAGAGGAGGATTTGGATGAGGTAGAGGACCAATAGTGTGCCACAACTTCCAACAACCTGGACATTATGCAAGGGATTGTCCACTTCCATCGACGACGTGTATGTACTATCATGTAGCATACCATGACACAGAAGATTGCCCAACACTCTTGGGAAAGATACAGGAAAGAAGGAACCATAACCACTAGAATGTTTAATGTATTTCTGTAGAAGTCGGGGAGGATGGGAAAAACATCAATATAGTCACTCGAGGAGGAGACATGTCAAGATATGATGCAACAAAACAAGATCCATCTCAACACACTGGGTAAAGAAGAATACTGGGCCACAAAAGAAGTTTGATGCAAAGAAAGAAAATGAAACATTTAAGGACTCCAGACAAGAGCTTCTCAAGAAAAATGTTTCATCTACATCAGTTGTGCAACAAACTCAAGACCCACCAATGTATGATATGCCATATTCAATGGACCATACCAGTAAATGACAATCATTAGAGAAAGTAAATAGCATAAATAATTTTCTACAATCCTGTGTTAAGTTATTGAACGATCCATCATCTGTTAAGGTCTTACAAAATCTACTAGAAATATGCAACACAGAGGTAGAAGGGAAGTTAGAGTAGAAAATAGTCCATCATATCCATACAAGAAGAAGGACAAGCAGATAATTCAGGCTAAATGAAAACATTGGGGATTTCAACAAGGGAGATATTATACTGGATTTAGGCTCATAATTAAATGTATTTCCTAAGAAGACATGGCATTGTATGGGAAAACCCAGATTAGGCTATGCACTTGTCTAGTTGAAACTAGAAAATCAACACATAGTGTTACCAATTGGAAGGCTTAAAGGTGTGACAGTAGATTTGGATGGAGTACGCGATATGGCATATTTTGAAGTAATAAAAATAGTAGATGGCACAAAACCTTACCCATTATTACTTGGATTGGATTGAGAATTTGATAACCAGGCTGTGATCAACTTGAAGACAAGGAAAATTAATTTTGAATCAGGTGAATATAGAGTTATTGCACCATTGTATCCTTCAAAAGGAGAAAGGTTTTTAGAGGTGACTTGTTTGGATCTGGAAGAAATAAACCAGTTGCATAGAACCACTGCGCGAGAAGAACATTATGTCAACCCAATTGCAGATGGGGTACTTAGCTGGAGAAGCATTAAATCGTGTGCTTCGGACTTAGACATAGGTTTGGAGAATTGGCAACAATGAATACATGAAGTCTCCACAAGAAGGTGTGTAAGAATAGACTACGTAGTAAGATGGGTGGGTACAGAGATAAGGGAACCTCCCAATTTTCATGGACTAAATGACTTAGAGGAATTATTGACACAATACGATGAGAAGGTTTTGGAAAATCAGAGGCTCTTAGCCCTGAATATTTCACTCAAGGAAACACCTACAATATGGTGGGGTGCGCACAAAGAAACAATTCAGTACTGGTATCAGTGTAAACGATGACTGCGCATTAGATTTGGTGCAGAACATGGGAGAAATACAGTGCAGAAGTATGATGGATGAGGAACACCAGTTGAAAACCTAGAGAAGTAAAAAACACAATGGAGAATGACAACACCATAGGAATGACCTCATCACTTTAATCATACATTGGAAGGGATCCCAAGGAACTAGTACATAGACTAGGAGATGTGCATAGGAGCTATAGAATAGATAGGATTATAGCATAATTTTGTAGTAACCTTCTCGTTTGAGCATGAGAACCCCAACATTGATTTAGAGTTGAAGATGATAAGGGGAGTGATATTTTTTTATGAACCATAGGTTGAAATAATAACAAAATATCAACAACAGAACATATAGACAGTCAAAGAGTTACTCTCATATTATCATGTCGAGGAGGAAGCACCAGATGAAGATGATCCACACAAAATTTAGATCAATGATATTGAAGGAGAGACAGAGAGGTGCAAGGTCCATATTTGGAGTTATAGGAATTTACTGCAATTGTCAAAGTCAAGAAATTCAACATTGGGACGAACGATAATCCTAAAATGGCAAGTATTAGAGACTACTGGGATGAGCAAACACTAGAAAGGATAACAGAGTTATTGCGCGAATGCAGTGACCTATTTCCAACAACCTTTACAGATATGAAAGGAATAGCATTGGATATAGGTGAGATGAAGATACCCCTCAAACCTGAGGCTAGACCTATCAAACAACGACCTTACATGTTGAATCCATTGTATAAGCAGAAAGTGAAGAAGAAATTGACCAAATGTTGGAAACTGGCATTATATAACCAATAGAGGAATCTGAATGGATCATTCCCATGGTATTCCAAGAAAAGAAGAAAAGGGGGATAAGGATTTGTGTAGATTTAAGGAAACTTAATGATGCTTTCCTACATGACCCTTTCCCTACCCCTTTTACAGATGAGATCTTGGAGAATGTGGGAGGCCAGGAAGCAAATTCATTCAAAGATGGATTCTCAGGTTACCATCAGATCAAAATAGCTCTAGAGGATAGGTATGAGACAATTTTTTCTATAGAATGGGGATCCTACCAATATACAGTCATGCCCTTTGGATTGAATAATGCGCCAACTATATTTTCAAGGGTAGTCATAGTTTCTTTTAAGGAATTCATACATTAGTTTCTAGAAGTATATCTGGATGACTGGACTATGTATAGTCTTTTGAAAGACCATGTAGAAGTTTTAAGACTAATTTTGGAAATATGCAGGCAATGTTAGATATCATTAAACATCAAGAAATGCATTTTTGGTACACCTTTTGGGATATTGTTCGGACATATAGTGCAAACATGGATTACTGGTTGACCCTGATAAGATTGCAGTCATTGTGAATTTACCACCACCAAAGTCAGTGCACTAGTTAATAGCCATAGTAGAACATACATGCTACTACAGGAAGTTTATAAAGGGGTATGCACATATTACTGCACCAATGTAAAAATTGTCAAATAAGGACACCATATTTTAGTGGAACGAGGATTGTCAGTAAGGATTGGACACTCTAAAGGAAAATATGGTGACAACACCTATATTAGTATTTCCAGATTGGGAAAATACATTTCATGTGCATGTATATCCATCATCAATAGCACTTGGAGCAATTTTGGCACATCCAGGAGCATGGGACTTAGACCATCCTATAGCCTTCGCAAGCAGGAATTTTTCATAATCTAAGAATAATTACGACACCACAGAAAGAGAAAGCCTAGCCATGGTATGTGCACTTCAGAAATTCAAGAACTATTTATTGGGTAAACACTTTGAAATGTTCACAATCATTATGCCCTCAAATATCTAGTCAACAAGCCAGTGTTGGGGGGGAGGATCTATTTATTATTCCAATAATTCAATTTTGAAGTAATAGTCAAACTTGAAAAGTTGAATGCATGACCTGGTCACCTATCAAGGGTAACCAATGGAGAAGAACCTACCAACTTGGAATAAAACATCCCTGATGCACAGTTATTTTTCAATACAATTAGTTGATGAATACTTCATTGAC
>JASDQU010011690.1:42941-56370 GCA_032191745.1 Picea mariana | reverse complement strand
CGATCCCTTCCCTTTCCACAATGTCTCTGAGATCAAGATCTTCTGTTCCTACCTCACTTGGAGTCATTTCCGCATCTTCTTCTGCCTCCTGCATGGGGGTGGGGGTATCTCTATTTTCTTCATCCATAGGAGTTGCACCACCCCCCTGTCCCATCTCCTTTCTTGGGCTATCTGTATCCTTATTTGTTGCTTGTTCCCTGGATTATTTAGCTTTTTTATTTTCCTTTCCTCCTTCCTCCCCTTTGTTAGTATTGTCCCATACTTCTGTTTTATTCTTGGCCTCTGGATTGCTCCCTGTTGGGTTTTTACTTTGTTTCTTGTTAGCTCTATTTATGTGGTTTGGTTTTATAAACCCATCCTCATCCTGCTATAGTTTGGTGTTTTTTGCTTCATGTTTTTTAATGATCAGACATTCTCTGATTAGGTGTCCATGTTCGTAACATCTTCTGCATATAAAGGGGATCTGCTCATAGTCAATGTTTTGTATCCATTCCTCATCCTTGAATTCTAGTCTTATGGCTTTTGGTAGTGCCCCCAACACATCCATATCTATGCAGATTCTTGCATAGGATGTTTATCGTCCTTTTAGGGTTGCTTCTAATGTCTTCACATATTTTCCCAGTTTTTTCCTTATTGATTCAAAGGTGGAAGGTAGCTAGTAATCTAATGAAAAGGAGTAAATTCTCATCCATATAGGTACATTTTTGAAATTTTCTTTCTCTGGGGAGAAGTTTTCCTTCCATGGTTGCATGTACAGTCCTGCTGAGGCGTGGAAGTATGCCCCCCTCTCAAAGATCTTATCCCTATATTCAAAGTTCATGAAAACTATTGTAAAGAAGCCTTTCGATCCCAGGTGTAGTTCCACTTCTTCGCTTGGCTTCCATTGATATTTAATCCAGCTGTGAAACATTCTTTTTGTGGGCCACAAACCCATAAACTTGAAGATTAGAGCATGTGTCTTCATTTGGTCCATGTAGAGTTGCATTTGCGAATCGTCCAGTATTACCTTGGGTATCATTGTTGTCTTTGGTTTACATGGGTTGCATCCTTCTGCCCCATTGGGGCTCACTGTTTCTTGCACAACATTATTAGTTTCTCTGGCTTCTTCCCCCATGCCATTGCTTTTCCTCTGGTTTCTTTCCTGACTCTTTTCTGATTCTAATCCCGAGGTGCTTGTCATTGGTGCCTTGAAACCTACACCTCGTGCGCCTTTCTCTCTGTCTACTACTATCTACTTGTATGAGGGGGTTCCATTACCGCCCCCCTTGGTACTCATGTTGTTCTCTGTTCTGGCCGCGACTACCAAACCCTAGCTTGCAGTTGCCCCACATACAATTCTCAATTACCTCATGCGAGTATCAAAAATAAAGGTTGTTGAAGGTATTATTGACCCTAAAGACAAACTATGATAAATTTTATGATTTCTCCTAAGTAGGATCTCAGAGCAATTTCACTAATAGTGAGGACCATAAACATAACATACTTTGTCATGCAAGACTTGAGCATCTGAGTTTCTAAAGTATAAAATTGATGGTGAAGTTTAATATGGTTACTGGATTACCTAGGGTTGTTTCCCTTGATGGTGTATGTGAAGGGCGTGCCCTTGGAAATAATCACTAAGCTACTTTGGAACAGGGAAGGATTGGAGAGAAAAAATCGATTGGAACTTGATCATATTGACCTATTGTTGGTGCATGCCTATTGTGGGAAGAACGTTTATTTTTGGCATAGGCCTATTGTGGGAAGAAAGTCTATTTTGGGCACATGCCTATTTTTGGGAGAAAGATCTATTTTGGGAACATGCCCATTTTTGGAGAGAAAGATCTATTTTTGGAGTGCGCGCAATAGGTGGTAGGAAAGAAGCATGCAAAAAAAGAAGGAAAAAAAACATGCACGACGAAAAGTAACGTGGCACACATGAAGACATGCCTAACTATGCTAGGGTTAGGGTTTTTGACAAAGATTGTAATGACTATAATCCTAAAAAGTAGTATAAATAAGGACCTAGGAGGTCTAGGTTGAGGGTGGTCAGTTGATTATTGAGAGCTAGTTGGTTGGGAAGCCATTGATGGTAATAAGTTTTGTGGTAGAGTGAATTAAGCTAGTGTTTAAGGGTTAGGTCACAGGCCGAGGAGCCTGGTGTGATCTAGTCAGCCTCCCAGAGGGTACTTACCCTCATTTTGATTGTAATATTGAAGATGTAATGTGTGTAGCACAAGATTTTGCAGCAGAATAAATAAAAATGTAGAGAAGCCAGATATTTTTGGACGTATCCCTAGGAGGGGGTGAACCACTGTAAACCTTGTGTTCTATGTTATTGTTAATGAATTATTTTACTATTCTATCAATCATTAGCTCAAGAATGAATGATTAAAACTAGTTATAACAACATGCATGCATAGGTTTAAAGATGAATGAATCATATATGTAGATGAGTGATTACTAATGATAATGTATAAGGAAAATAAGCCAACCACAATCCCCACTCAATCTTAGACTGTAAACACCTGAGTATTGCAGTCCCCCATAAAATCTATCTCGAGTGAGACAGCGTTGTGCACCTTGTGCACAACGTTTCCTTCTTGGTTACCAGGAAGGACAATAGTTTTAAGGGTTTTGTTGGAAACTTGTTTGAGATCAGAACCTGGGTCAGCCCAAGTAACGAAAAAATGGTTTCGTTGTCGGCTAGAACTGCATAGGATTGAGTGGATGGGATCAGTGGAAGAAAAGCACGAAGGATGAAAGTATAGAAGGGAATTTTTATACCATAGAATCCAATGAAGGTAGAGACTGAAACATGGTTGAGAACAAAGAAACTTGAGATTGCACAGAAGCACAATAGAAACCTTAAGTTGACACCGTGCAAGTATCTCGAAAATACGTGCTTAGCGACTTGCATGAGGTATTTTTCTACGATTTTACACATCTATTGCATGAGTGGTTATTGAGGTTGAAGGACAACCACTCTACAAATAGGTTTCGATATCTAGAGTGGTATCTTGTGTTAATCACGCAATTACATCAAGTTAATAACAAATTCACGTGTGTGATTGATTTATGGTTAGACAATATTGTTGCAGGGTTTCTCATCGAATTTGCAGTAGATACCATAAAGTCCTACATCGTTGCAAAGAATAATTTTCTAAAAGGAACTAGAGGTAGGTACATCATATCATTGTATACTTCAATCAATATTTTATTGGACAATAAAGGTGTGATGACCATGGAATCAAACAACTAAACTTCCTTGCGTACATGTGGGAGGTGGGGAAGCACTGACAGGAGGTTGAGATATGGACATGGAGATGTATAAGGGAAATAAGAAGGAGGCCATGGAACCAATCATGATGGAAGAGGACCATATAAAGATGATAATGGTAAAATATGGAAAGACATGCAGTGAAATACCTTATCAATATAAGATGAATAACAATAAGAGAGTTATAGTCGATAGAGAGGGCTTGGCAAGCGATGAAGAAGAGGTAGAGGATCTCCAAGCTATGGAGTAGATTGAGAAAATATTGCGTGCAACATATGAAAGGAAAACAAGAGGTCCAGGGTTAGGAACAGAAGGAAGAACTCCAATCCATATCATCATCAGTGTGGAACCTACAACCCCATGTGTGACTAGTACACTCGAATAAAGACCAATGTTTAGACAACCTAATTTTAGTAGAAGAAGAGAAAAAATGCAAGGGTCCAATCAAGGAAAATCAACTAGGGGAGAAAGTTCAGGAAGTAACAATCAATTATCTACACCATGCAGAGGAAGTAGTTCAACACAGTTCAGAATGGTAGGACAAGATCCCATGATCAGATTACCAGAATTTTGGAGAGAGGCATCAGAAGACCCTAAAAATCATGTATTCATTTGTGAGAAGATCTGGGAAGCAAAGAAAATCATAGATGAGGATACAAATCTCGCACAATTATCTATCACACTAAGAGACCGTGTGTTAGATTGGTACACGGGTCTAGATGTAAAAAACCCATAGGGAGTACCAAAGACTATCATAGACGTGAAAAACCATTGGTAAACGAGTTTCAAAAGGCAAGATTGGAAGATCGGTACATGAATGAAATGATTGAAATCAAGAAGAATCCAGGTGATTCTATTTGGGAGATTGATCAGAGGTTCAAACGTTTGAAAGGTAAGTTAATATATGAAATTACTTACATGAAACATAGGAAATTATTTATAAACTCACTATTACCACACTTGAAGTATCCTTTGAGACAACAGAATTTCCAAACTCAGGAATAGGCTCTGCAAGAAGCCTTGCAATTGGAAGAGAACCAATATCAGCAGATAGATCCAACAATAGAGGATATGAAGGAGGCTTTGAAGAATCATACCTTTAAATTGAACTAGAATAAGGGAAAATATAAAAGAGAAGTTGTTTGGTGTACACTATGTAGGACAAAAGGACATCATAAGAACGAATGTCTAACTTTTGTGCAGTACTTGGAAAGAGGGGTGTCGAACCCCTTGCCAATAGGAGGACCATGGTTCGAGATTTGTAAGATGCATGGGAATGATACATATCATTATCCAATGATGCAGAGGTATAATATAGTACAAAAAAGTTCACATTGCAATTTTTTCAAATCAGTGGGTCATGATGATAAGGATTGTAGAATGCTAGAACTGATGAGAGAAAGAACTTCAGAAACTTACAGGGTGCAAGCAGAGATGATGACAAGGAAAATTACACCTCAATTTAACCAGGTTCCACCACCATACAACAATACACAACCACACTACAACAATGCACAACAACAATACAACAATGCGTATCCATAGTACAACAATGCGCAACCACAGTATAACCCCACACAGTATAACCAGGTACCCCAGTACAACACCTGCAAGGAGATCGAGGTGGATACAGAGGTGGATGATGAGGCAGAGGAGGATTTGGATGAGGCAGAGGACCAATAGTGTGCCACAACTTCCAAAAACCTGGACATTATGCAAGGGATTGTCCACTTCCATCGACGACGTGTATGTACTATCATGTAGCATACCATGACACAGAAGATTTCCCAACACTCTTGGGAAAGATCCAGGAAAGAAGGAACCAGAACAACCAGAATGTTTAATGTATTTTTGCAGAAGCCAGGGAGGATGGGAAAAACATCAATATAGTCACTCGAGGAGGAGCCATGTCAAGATATGATGCAACAAAACAAGATCCATCTCAACATCACTGGGTAAAGAAGAATACCGGGCCACAAAAGAAGTTTGATGCAAAGAAAGAAAATGAAACATTTAAGGAGTCCAGACAAGATATTCTCAAGAAAAATGTTTCATCTACATCAGTTGCACAACAAACTCAGGACCCACCAATGTATGATATGCCATATTCAATGGACCATACCAGAAAAATGACAATCTTTAGAGAAAGTAAGTAGCATAAATACTTTTCTAAAATCCTGTGTTAAGTTATTGAATGATCCATCATCTGTTAAGGTCTTACAAAATCTGCTAGAAATATGCAACACAGAGGTAGAAGGGAAGTTAGAGTAGAAAATAGTCCATCATATCCATACAAGAAGAAGGACAAGCAGATAATTCAGGCTAAATGCAAACATTGGGGATTTCAACAAGGGAGATATTATACTGGATTTAGGCTCATAATTAAATGTCTTGCCTAAGAAGACATGGCATTGTATGGGAAAACCCAGATTAGGCTATGCACTTGTCCAGTTGAAACTATAAAATCAACACAGAGTGTTACCAATTGGAAGGCTTAAAGGTGTGATAGTAGATTTGGATGGAGTATGCGATATGGCATATTTTGAAGTAATAAAAATAGTAGATGGCACAAAACCTTACTCAACATTACTTGGATTGGATTGAGAATTTGATAACCAGGTTGTGATCAACTTGAAGACAAGGAAAATGAATTTTGAATCAGGTGAATATAGAGTTATTGCACCATTGTATCCTTCAAAAGGAGAAAGGTTTTTAGAGGTGACTTGTTTGGATCTGGAAGAAATAAACCAGTTGCATAGATCCACTGCGTGAGAAGAAGATTATGTCAACCCAATTGCAGATGGGGTACTTAGCTAGAGAAGCATTAAATCGTGTGCTTCGAACTTAGACATAGGTTTGGAGAATTGGCAACAACGACTACATGAAGTCTCCACAAGAAGGTGCGTAAGAATAGACTGTGTAGTAAGATGGGTGGGTACAGAGATAAGGGAACCTGCCAGTTTTCATGGGCTAAATGACTTAGAGGAATTCTTGACACAATACGATGAGAAGGTTTTGGAAAATCATAGCCCTGGATATTTCAATCAAGGAAACACCTGCAATATGGTGGGGTGTGCACAAAGAAACAATTCAGTACTAGTATCAGTGTAAATGATGACTGCACATTAGATTTGGCGCAGAACATGGGAGAAATACAGTGCAGAAGTATGATGGGTGAGGAACACCAGTTGAAAACTTGGAGAAGTGAAAAACACAATGGAGAATGAAACCACCATAGGAATGGCCTCGTCACTTTAATCATACATTGGAAGGGATCCGAAGGAACTGGTACATAGACTAGGAGATGTGCATAGGAGCTAGAGAATGGATAGGATTATAGCATAATTTTGTAGTAACCTTCTCGTTCGAGCATGAGAACCCCAACATTGATTTAGCGTTGAAGATGATAAGGGGAGTGATATTTTTTTATGAACCATAGGTTGAAATAATAACAAAATATTAACAACAGAACAGACAGATAGTCAAAGAGTTACTCTCATGTTATCATGTCGAGGAGGAAGCACTAAACAAAGATGATCCACACAAAATTTAGATCAATGATATTGAAGGAGAGACAGAGAGGTGGAAGGTCCATATTTGGAGTCATAGGAATTTACTACAACTGTCAAAGTCAAGAAATTCAACATTGGGACGAACGATAATCCTAAAATGGCAAGTATTAGAGACTACTGGGATGAGATAACACTAGAAAGGATAACAGAGTTATTGTGCGAATGCAGTGACCTGTTTCCAACAACCTTTACAGAGATGAAAGGCATAGCATTGGATATAGGTGAGATGAAGATACCCCTCAAACCTGAGGCTAGACCTGTCAAACAAAGACCTTACATGTTGAATCCATTGTATAAGCAGAAAGTGAGAAAGAAATTGACCAAATGTTGGAAACTGGCATTATATAACCAATAGAGGAATCTGAATGGATCATTCCCATGGTATTCCAGGAAAAGAAGAAAAGGGGGATAAGGATTTGTGTAGATTTAAGAAAACTCAATGATGCTTTCCTACATGACCCTTTCCATACCCCTTTTACAGATGAGATCCTGGAGAATGTGGGAGGCCAGGAAGCAAATTCATTCATAGATGGGTTCTCAGGTTACCATCATATCAAAATAGCTCGAGAGGACAGGTATGAGACAACTTTTGCTATAGAATGGGGATCCTACCAATATACAGTCATGCCCTTTGGATTGAATAATGCGGCAACTATATTTTCAAGGGTAGTCATATTTCTTTTAAGGAATTCATACATCAGTTTCTAGAAGTATATCTGGATGACTGGACTATGTATAGTCTTTTGAAAGACCATGTAGAAGTTTTAAGACTAATTTTGGAAATACGCAGGCAATGTCAGATATCATTAAACATCAAGAAATGCATTTTTGGTACACCTTTTGGGATATTGTTGGGACATATAGTGTGCAAACATGGATTACTGGTTGACCTTGATAAGATTGCAATCATTGTGAATTTACCACCACCAAAGTCAGTGCACTAGTTAATAGCCATAGTAGAACATACAAGCTACTACAGGAAGTTTATAAAGGGGTATGCACATATTACTGCACCAATGTAAAAATTGTGAAAGAAGGACACCATATTTTAGTGGAACGAGGATTGTCAGTAAGGATTGGACAGTCTAAAGGAAAATATGGTGACAACACCTATATTAGTATTTCCAGATTGGGAAAATACATTTCATGTGCATGTATATGCATCATCAATAGCACTTGGAGCAATTTTGGCACATCCAGGAGCATGGGACTTAGACCATCCTATAGCATTCGCAAGTAGGAATTTTTCAGAATCTAAGAATAATTACAACACCATAGAAAGAGAAGGCCTAGCCATGGTATGTGCACTTCAGAAATTCAAGAACTATTTATTGGGTAAACACTTTGAAATGTTCACAATCATTATGCCCTCAAATATCTAGTCAACAAGCCAGTGTTGGGGGGGAGGATCTATAGATGGATTTTATTATTCGAATAATTCAATTTTGAAGTAATAGTCAAACTAGGAAAGTCGAATGCATGACCTGATCACCTATCAAGGGTAACCAATGGAGAAGAACCTACTAACTTGGAATAAAACATCCCTAATGCACAATTATTTTTCAATACAATTAGTTGATGAATACTTCATTGATATCATTGAATACTTAAGTACATGAGTTGCACCACGGGATTTTAGTATTGCACAGAAAAAAAAAAAACCATGGTATTCAAAGCTGCAAACTATCAACTCATTGCAGGTTATTTATGTTGAAACACACACTGACACTGAGAGGGGGGGGGTGAATTAGTGTTTGTAACTTTTGGATACTTTTCACACTTTCATATATTAACTAAATTAACTGAATAAGATATATGAAGTTCAATTAATTATTCATAAACATGTATAACAAAAACTATATGAAGTAGATAAAATATCATTATTTTATTTATTTAACTTGAATGTTTAGAAACAAAATCAATATTTTAATATCTTTAACTCCAACTGAATATGAGAGATCCAACTCTCTGATACAAGACCCAACTTGTAATTCTCAAATCCAACTAATAAATGAGGAATCCGACCCTCATAACAAGACTTGGCTTGTTGATCTCAAATCCAACTAAGATGTGAGGAATCTAATCCTCATGACAAGACTTAGCTTGTAAATAGGCACCAACATGATAGAATGATCTTTCATTCAATCCATTGTATGTATATATTTATATCCACCAAGACGCTTTCTTCCCTTCATATTAATTTACTTATATAGTCCTCCAAAGGGTACCACTTTGAAACAATGTGTCGTTTTGGAATGAAACATTGCACCCCTTTATTTAATTAACACAATTCATAACTTTTATTAATTGATTTTCATACACCAATTTGGACAATGATTTTCATATGAATATTCTGGAGTGATGGAAATGAATTTTAAAATTCTACGACATGATTTTTTTGTAGAACATGTCTAATTATCCGACACTAGGGAAATTTCCCCAGAAAGTGTGCAAGGTGGATGGTACAGGAGGTTATTTGAAGGATACTTTCCAATTTTTTCCTTTCGTCATCAGATGCCAGATCAACCTTAGTACATATTACCTTTTCATGAATGTCTAATTTGACCTCTGCATATCTCCTTTTTTGGTGATTATTTAAACTTAACTTGTAAACATTTTACTTGATGGTTATATTAAAATCAATTCCCTCTCAACTTCTAGTCACTAAAGATTTGACTTGGTCTCACCCTTTTTCGTATTTTCTTCCTCATTCGACCGAAAAACATATTTTTGGTTGACTCAACTAGGATAAATTTCGACTTGAGTATTTCAATTCTAGTCGACCCATATTTATTTAGCCTTGATCCAATTTGTATTTAAGTTTTCTTCTAATTCGACCTTTAGGTTACTTATTTCTTGGACTGACTTGCCTTGGAAGAAAGCTGACTTGAGAAATTTGACTTTGGTCATCTCGAATTTCTTTGGATGACTTTTATTTCCCAACTCAATTTTCCTTCGACTTCGACCTTCAGTTGGTCGATTTTTCTTCGACTCATCTTGAAATCAATCGACTTGTCTTCTCCAACTTTCATCAATATGCAGGCTTGTAGTCAGCCGATTTGTCTTCGACTCGTCTTGCAGTCGATCGACTTCCATGTAGTCGACCTTATTTTTGTTTGAATTGACTCGACTTGTAACTCGATGGTGTCAATGATTCCTCACCAAACATTCACCATTGACATTCTATCTCATATCTAGACTCTTCTTCAATTGAAATTTTCTGAATCACTTTTAATGAACCATGTCTTATTAAATTATTTATTTGTGATTTGTATGGATCCATATTGGATTATCCATTTACCCTTTTTTATCTGGACAATTTATTCACAATTTCTTCTTTTGTGCATGGATGTTAATGACACAATCTCAACCTTATACAATATAAGATGAATGTATCAAGCTCATACAATATATTAGTCAAAATTATCTTTCTATTGATATTCAAGTCACCTTCATAACATTATGTCCAATATTGGCAATGCTTGACATTCAAGTCACCTTCATAACTTTATGTCCAATATTGACAATGCTTGACATTCAAGTCACCTTCATAATATTATGTCAAACCTTCATAACATTATGTCCAATATTGACAATGCTTGACATTCAAGTCACCTTCATAAAAATATGTCCAATATTGACAATGCTTCTCAAACCAATCAATCAATGATACTTCACCTATTTATCAAGGTTGACATCAATTAAAACTAAATTGCCAACAATCTTCCCCTTTGTTATTGATGGCAACCTTAGTAAAACAATCTTACTTCCCTTGTGAAATGTATTATGTATTGTGATTCCTTTGAGCTGACTTTGTTTTATTCTTTATCTCCCCCCCTTTCACACTTTGACAACAATGAAAAAGGGAATATTTATCTTCTACCCCTGAGATGATTCTCCCCCCGAGGTGATGCTCCCCCTGTCTTTGTCACATTTATTTTGGTATTTGTTTTTATTTTTTATCTCTCCTCTTTTGACATCAATGACAAAGGAAAGAAAAAAATTACTATTTTTCTCCCCATGTGAATGTGTTAGTTTTTATCTCAATATCTTGGGATTTTTGTGTTCAAATAGGGTTTTACTGTCTTATCCTTTGTCATAATAGACAAGGGTGTGAAGCTTACTAATCTTCTTGATCTATTTCTTCTTCTTCTTGATATTATTTAGTTCATTGATGCCAATAGATCTTTACTATTACTTCATATCATTAATGACGTTTCTCTATTCATACTTTGTCTTTATATATTTTGAACTCCTTTTGTTGCTTTCTTCTTTAGATATTATTTTTTTTATCCATCACACTATTCTATAGACTGATTTTTTTTTGAAAGTTCATCATCATCGCCATTTTTTTGTGCACCATAATCTTCTTCATCTTCTTCTTTAGAAATTCTTCTTCCTTGATCTTGTTCCTCTTCATCTGCAAAGCTTTGAATTTCACATTCCTTATTAGGAGTTTAATCCATCAGTGTATTGTTATCAATTTCTTCTTTTTTAGGTTCAAGATCTTCATCGTCTTTCTTTCTTTCTGCTTCACATTTTCTTCTCCATATCTTTCCATAAGGTACTATGTTTGAAGAAATTTTATTTTCTACATTTTTCCTTTGAGATTTGTTCTCTCTTCTTTTCTTCCAAAGTTCATTAGATTTCCTTCATGACTTGTATGAATTATTTTTCATGGGTTCTCTTCTTGATTTCCTGTAGTCTTGGGATTTGTGCCCAAACTTATCACAGTTTTAGCATCTCATGGCATGACAAAAAATTTTTGTGTGCCCAACATAATTGCATCTCCAACATCTCATTAAGTTATTGGACCTTCCTAAATTTTTCTTTTCAGTACTCTTGCATTCCAATTCTTTGTGACCAAAGTTTTTACAAAAAAAGCAATAACCATTGAAGGTGTTTCTATACTCAAGTATGTTGTGACATGAGAAATTTGTATTTTGATATGTTTCTTGTTTTTTACTTTTATAGCTTCCTCATTTAACAAAGTTCATGGTTTGTATTTGGTTTGTGATTGCACTTTTTCCTTTTGAGGAGGAAAATCATTTCTCATGTTTGTGAATGGTGTTCCACTTGCCACCTTGTTTTTTTCTTATTGTACCCAAGACCAATTTTTTCATCGGTTGGTCTTTGACTGTTCCAGATCTTATCCAGGATGGTTGTGTTGTTACATTATTTGAAAGTTGCTTTTGTCTTTTCATTCTTCTTTTTTAGGTTGATAACTTCCAATTCCAACATGTGACATGTTTCTTCCTTTTTAGTCAACTTGATATTCAAGTCTTCTTCTATTTCCTTAGCTTCTTCAAGTTGAGTCTTTAGACTGATGACTATTTATTTTGTCTCATCCAAGACTTCTATGCATTTATTGGTTTTGTCATGTCTTCAAATTTTCTATTTATTTTGTTAGATCAACAAATTCATTCTTCAATATTTTTATTTCTTCCTTGTTTTCTAAATGAATCCTTTTGAGGTTGATGACTTCTAATTCTAGCATGTCGCATGATTCTTCCTTTTTAGTCAACTGGCTCTTTAGGGTTTCTTCATTTTCCTTAGATTCTTCAAGTTGAGTCTTTAGACCGTTGACCATTTATTTTGTTTCTTCTAATTATTTTGTGCATTTATTGAGTTTTTCATATGCCTTCAACTCTTTCATTTATTTTGTTAGATCAATGTTAGGCGGAAATATTGTCGTTTAATTCCATTGTAGTACTTTCCCAACTATTTAATTTGTCAATCTGAGGTTCGTAGGATTACGAAGCACACACACTATATATTTTGGACTGAAGTAGAAGTAATCTAATCTAAATTGTTGAAATGAAATTAATCTAGGAAAGCATTGAAAGACTAACTAGGAAAGAAGGAAATTAATCTAGGAAAGCAATACACCATGTGAAGAGTTGAATTACAAAAGACATACGTGAGCTCACACAATAAATCAATCTCAAATTATATTACAATAATCAAATGACAAAGCATGAAAGCATGAAAAATGAAAGAAAACAAATCAAAGCCAAGAATCCCCTTCTAAGACTTCAAGCTAATCTAAGTCTAATCTCTCATCTCTCCCCCAAATGAAGAGAGAACACTTTCTTTTATACATGAGAGTCTTGAAGATAAGATAAGAGATTCATAATTACAGATCCACTATTCTCTCAACCACTTTCCTATTATTACAAGATATGATCCCTTCAAATCCTCCACACATCTCTCACAAATCTTTGATAAGATATGCCATCAAAATCTCCATGATCTTCTCCTTTGAATATGCTTGAATGATTGTCCCAAATATTCTTCAAATATTCAAAGCTTGAAGATGAAATTCGAATTTGAGTCTAGGTGGTAATATTTGACTTTGTTGAAATCTTCAAATATACCTGTATGCATCATAAAACTCATCCAACCTTGAGATATAATGAAAATATGTTAATTTTCTAATATTTAATCACAAATTCACTTATAATACTAAAATGAATAAATTGGAAAATAATAATGTGAAACCCAAATGTATTTATGAAAATGGTATGATGGAAGGTTAATGGGATGATGAAATGTAAGGAATAGTGAAGGGAAAGGTGGATGAAAATGCGACATTTCT
>JASDQU010011690.1:16387-26898 GCA_032191745.1 Picea mariana | reverse complement strand
ATCCCTTCAAATCCTCCACACATCTCTCACAAATCTTGGATAAGATATGCCATCAAAATCTCCATGATCTTCTCCTTTGAATATGCTTGAATGATTGTCCCAAATATTCTTCAAATCTTCAAATCTTGAAGATGAAATTCGAATTTGAGGCTAGGTGGTAATATTTGACTTTGTTGAAATATTCAAATATACCTGTACACATTATATAACTCATCCAACCTTGAGATATAATGAAAATAAGTTAATTTTCTAATATTTAATCACAAATTCACTTATAATACTAAAATGAATAAAGTGGAAAATAATAATGTGAAACCCAAATGTATTTATGAAAATGGTATGATGGAAGGTTAATGGGACAATGAAATGTAAGGAATAGTGAAGGGAAAGGTGGATGAAAATGAGACATTTCTGAGTCCTAACAATCAACAACTTCAATCTTTAATCTATTGATCTCTTCTTCTTTATCTTCTAGCTAGATATTTTGTTCTGTCTCTTCATGGTTGTTAGATTGATCTAACTATTGTAGTAGAAACATATATTTCTTTTGAAGTGTCTCCAACTCTTCTAGAATGCATATAGTTGTGCATTTGAGGTTGTCAAGAGCCTCCACAAGAACTTCAATATATATACCATTTCCTAATTCCATATGAATCTCTTCTAATGCAGCTATAACATCAGTCTTAAGATTCATTATTTTTTCTTCAGTGATTACTAAGCTATGCATCAATTCCTTGATGGAGTTGTCTTATTCATTGATGACTAGGGATTGCATCAATTCCTTGTTTTAGTTGTCTTCTTCTTTAATTACTGGGGATTGTATCAATTCCTTGTTTGAGTTGTCTTATTTATTGATGACTGGGGATTGTATCAATTCCTTGTTTGATTTGTCTTCTTTATTGATGATTGGAGATTGCATCAATTCCTTAATGGTATTGTATTATTTTTCTATGTTTTGTACTTTACTCTAATAATAATTCTCTAGTTGGATCCATAATACTTTAGAAGAGGTGAAATGCCCCATATTTTCTTTGATTTGGTCTAAGAGTCCATTCTGGATTTCTTTTAATGACATTGAATTGTTTCTCTTTGCTTATTTTGCAGTTTTGGATTTTTTTGTTGAGGTAGTTAAGTACAGAGGCTTACTTACTAATGACTCCCAAACTTCATATCCTCTTGAATTCAGATATATTTTCATTCTTTCATGGAGGATACTATGCAGGCAAAGCTACTGCGTAGAAGGTATTGCGCGTAGGAATATGGTGGCCAATAGTTCATCAATATGTCAAGGAATATTTCCAGAACTATGATGTATGTTATAGGGTTGGAAAACCCAACATGAGGGATGAGATTCCCCTAAGACCACAAGTAACTCTGCATGTATTTGAAAAATGGGCAATAGATTTTGTTGGACCTATTAATCCACCATTAAGAAGGTTAGGAGCTAGATATATCATTACTGTGACCGAATACTTAACCAAATGGGAAGAAACAACACCAGTCAAAGATTGCAATGCAGAAATAGACACACACTTCTTATTTGAGCAAGTGATCACCAGATTTGGATGTCTTGGGATTTTGATGAGTGACCAAGGAACTAATTTTATTAATAGTACCATCAAGGCTATGACTGAGGAGTTTGAAGTCTATCACCATAAGAGTACACCATATCATCCTCAAAAAAATGGGACAGTAGAAGATTTCAATAAGATTTTGGAAAATGCTTTGACTAAGATCTGCAATGTTAACAAGGATGATTGGGACTTGAAAATACCAGCAGTAATATGGGCATGCAGGACCACATGAAAAAAATTCACAAGACATACACCATTCAGATTGGTATATGGACAAGAAGCAGTGGTGCCATTAGACTTTCTAGTACCCAGTATCTTCATAGAAACAATTACCAATATGTCAGGAAGAGGCGCAACACAAGAGAGGTTAAGTCAACTAATGGAAACAAAAGATGACTAGATTCTGGCAGGATTTCACCAGGAAGTACATAAAGAAAGGGACAAATTTTGGCATGACAGACACATTAAAGAGAAGAGATTTAAGGAGGGAGACCTAGTTCTTCTCTATGGAAACAAATTTTGGCAACACCCTGGTAATTTTAGAATGCATTGGTTAGGACCATATAAATTAAATACTGTCACCGATGGGGGATCTATTCAGGTAAAGTATTTTGGAGGAATAGAACTGAAAGGAATGGTCAACGTCAATCAACTGAAACTATATTGGGATAGTCGACTTACTGACTCTAGTTACAACACAATAATAAAGTCATGTATATAGTGTACTATAGTAGATATTAGGAAAATAAACTGATAAAAATAATTAAAAAGGAGAAAAATTAGAAAAAGGAATACAAAAATAGAAAAAGAAGAAAAATACAAAAAGAGGCAGAAGTTGGTTGAACAACATGAAAGTGGAAAAAGGTTGCATGCAACAATTACTGCGACAACATAGAAAGACAACTTGCAGGAAAAATTGGACTCGGGAAAAAATGAACGGAAAAAGTGAAAAACAATTATGACCAAGTCTATAAAGTGCAGAAAGCATGATTTAGCTCGACACTTAGTGATTTTTTTAGCACAGAGAGAGATAGAATTGTGTGCCCTAAGTGTAGTTGTGCAAAGAAAAGAGCAGTTGTTCAAATCACATACAACATGACACCACCAAATTTTTGCACTCCAGGGAAGTACGTACGGGTTACTCGACAAGGCCAAAGGAGGAAGGAAAGGATGGTGGAGCCCGAGAACATTGTCAAACTTGAATATGTCACCACTTCTGAGACAAAGTCACTCAAACTGACAAGGATTGAGGAGAAAACATCAATAGTGGCACAAGGGGAAGTAGGGAAAAGTTTCAGGACTCGAAATGGTATCAGAAACCATAATCCTGAAACACCGGCTCAACCTAATGAAATGAAGGGTCAACAATAGGGTCACGATGAAGAGGAGGTGTTGGTTGAGGACATCACCAACCAGCTGGAATTTGAGGGGGAAGGATATGACATAGAAACAATAGAAGCAGGGCCATTTGTCTTCAGGTAGAAAAGAGAGGCACAGGGCATCACAAAAATTACACTTCCCTACCTCCCAGATGAAATGGTCACCATGGAGGACATGTTTAGAAAAGTACCTAAACTAAGGTACTCAAACCACGATGTGCACAATGCAACAAAATTCCTATACTTGGACGAGGAATCCTACTTAGCAAACACAAAGGAAATTAGACCCCTAGGAAAACCAATCATGGATCCCACACAGTGGATAACAGGTCTCTACAACTTTGGGGTAATGAACCTCCTAGACATACTGCACTTTGGGCACAGTAAAAATATTGGGCTTTGCATCAAACAATTTCTACCCCGGGTACATGGCGGCATTCTTTGGATGGATAGGCCAGTACAACTCGATGTGGCATTGATCACCAAAATTACAGGATTACCCATAGTGGGCACACAACCAGAGGATTAATTGGACAATAAAGTGCACGAGAAGGAGATCTATCAGCTAGTCAAGGCACAATTTGGTACCAGTGGAGGAAACAAGGGAATTGTGCCTAGAGATATCAACACTAATGTGACAAGGTTCACTAACAAGCTCATGGCTTGCAAGCTGCTAAGGAAGTGGAGAAAAGAGGAGGATCCAGCAGGAATCATCACAGTGCACAAAAGGAGTATTGTTCAATTGGGTGTCGTACCTCCTAAACCTATTCTTGATCAATTCTAGAGATGTGCAGGATAATGGAATTGAGTTTCATTAATATTGGCTCATTATACTCATAGCTTTGGTATGATGGAAGGAGACAAAGTTTTCATCCTTTCTGGATAGGAAATGGAAGTGCTACAAACTATATATGAATCCCTATGGTAGGCTAAGGACAACAAAAATCAGCAAGCAAATAACATGGTGTTCACTATGCTACTAGAAGAGATTCAATAATGCACAACCAATGTGTGACGTATTCCTGTGGAAGTGGTCTAGGAAACTGAAGGGATAGACAGGTTTAATGAATCCAAGCACCATATGTGGATCAAGGCCGCAAGGGATCCAAAGAAGGAATGGTTGGAGATGCAATACTTCATCACAAGGGAAGAAAATGACTAGATAATCAAAGACTGGTATGCGTAGTGGGAAATGCCAGTAGCAAAACCAACAACAAGGCTCGTCGCAATGCAATCAACCAAACTTAAGGGGCAAGCCAAAGTAGGTACTTCAACAAAGACATCCAACCTAGCTACTAACACTAGGAAGTCTATAGCACACACTCAAGCATCGGGAAGCAGCGCAGTGCCAAAGAGACCAAGGAGGATAGCAACGGTGCCCAAGACAGACATTCAATAGGATGCAAAGAAGGGGGACACATATCAGGCAGGCAAGGAAAGGGCACTTGCGAGGACAAGTGGGTCACAACCCTCACAGATGAAAAGGATGAAAATGCTAGTAGAGGAGAACATGAAGTACACCAAGGATGACCTAATCATCACCTTACCAGAGGATGATGTTGAGTTCATGGCAGAAAAGGTCTAGGACACGGGAGGAGAATTGGTCTACATTGCAGAAGCATAGAGAGAAGAGATCATGAAAAAACTCATAGAAGGCCATGAAACTCCACAACAGTTACAATTTCACGCAATATCGCAGGCCACATCATAGCAACATGAAAAGACACGTCAACCCCCTACGAAAAAATAAGGAGATGAGACAGTTCAGATAGTAGTGCAAGGTGGGAATACATTCACAGTCACATGACAAATGCTCATAATAGATCAAGAGACTGCACAGAAACCCATGGGGGATGTTGACCACTTTGAGGTAGTCATGGAGAAGATACCCACAAAGGAACTATACAGAGTCCATGCTAATATAATGTAGGAATTAAAATCTAGAGCCCACATGGATGCCACTAACTTGGAGGTTCGTAGGGAAGTCACAGAGATGTTATAGATTACCTGCAACCAGTTGACCTCGAAGAAGGAGGAGGAAAAAGAACCCGCTAACAAGCTACAGAAAGGGATAACAACGATATATGACCACATTCCACATAGCGTGCAAGCACCATATAGGAGTGCAGATGAAAAGATAAACATAATTGCATAGACGATTGAGGGATATAGGCAGGATATAGAGGATATGGAAGAAAAACTTAATCCTACAACTCCTCCTGAGGTTCGAGAGAAAAGAGAACAACAAACCTCACTCGATATAGAGGAAATGGCAAGGGAAGGAAGGGAAGTCGCATAACTGTTTGACATAACTGTGCATATTTGGACCACTTTGGAAGAGGATGAAAAGGTCCAACAATTGGACCAAAAAGAGGATAAAATAAATGTTGCCATGCAGGAGTTGAAGCAGCGACAAAAAACCATGAGAATTATCGAGCGCTTGTAGGGAATCCATGAGATGAAGACCCTACAGACAGAGTTAAATACAACGTAGATTAATAAGCAAGAAATACAAGCCCAGTTGGAACCCCTCCAGGAACAAACAACACAGATAATTGTGGAGTTGGAGGAAGAGAAGACAAGGATGGTGTGGGCACATTTAGAAAGCACAACATTTCTAAAAGAATTGATAACAACGTAGATGGTTGAGGTGCTAACATATAAAGCTTCACAAATGAAAAAAAAAGGGAAGGAACTAGCAGAGAAGCTCCACAACATGGATAAGGCTGTATAGGGAGCACACACCACTTGAGTGGTTCAGGATGAGACACATGTCACTATTGGGGGCCTATTGGCCCAAGCCTATTGTGGGAAAAAAGTCTATTTTTGGTGCAGGCCTATTGTGGGAAGAAAGTCTATTTTGGGAGTAGGAATATTTTAGGGAGAAAGATATGTTTTGGGAACATGACCATTTTTGGAGAGAAAGAACTATTTTTGTAGCATGTGCAACAGGTGGCAGGAAATAAGCATGCAGAAAAAGAAGGAAAAGTAGCATACAGGAGGAAAAGAAATTTGGCGCGCATGTAGACATGCCTAACTATGATAGGGTTAGGATTTTTGACAAATATTGTAACGGCTATAAGCCTATAAATTAGTATAAATATGGACTTATGAGGTCTAGGTCAAGCATGGTCAGTTGATTATTGAGATTTGGTTGGTTGGGAAGCCATTGATGGTAATAATTTTTGTGGTAGAGTGAATTAAGCTAGTCTTTAAGGGTTAGATCATGGGTTGAGGATCCTGGTGTGATATAGTCATCCTCCCAGAGGGTACTTACCCTCATTTTGATTGTAATATTGAATATGTAATGCACGCAATGCAAGATTTTGCAACAGAATAAATAAAAGAGCAGAGAAGCCAGATCTTTGTGGATGTATCCCCAGGAAGGGGTGAACCATGGTAAACCTTGTGTTCTATGTGATTGTTAATTAATTCGTTTACTATTCTGTCAATCATTAGCTCAAGAATGAATGATTAAAACTATTTATAAAAACATGCACACATAGGTTTAAAGATGAATGAATCATAGAAGTAGATGAGTGATTAATGATGATAATGTATAAGGAAAATAAGCCAACCACAATCCCCACTCATTCCTAGACTGAAAACACCTGAGTATTCTATTCCCCCATAAAATCTATCTCAGGCAGGACTGCATTTTGCACCCTGTGTGCAACATTGCCTTTTGGGTTACTAGAAGGGACGATAGTTTTGAGGGTTTTGTTGGAAACCTATTTGAGATCAAAACCGGGGTCAGCCCAAGTAACCAACACCTATGTACAATGAACAAAAAAATCACTAATAGGCATAAGGTATGTTTGGATCTTCATGGATGAATTTTCTAGGTATACTCGATTTTGTTCCTTGAAGAATAAGGGTAATGTCTTTGAAAAGTTCAAGGAATTTAATACATTGGCTGAAAAGCAATGTGATTTACCTATGACATGTCTAAGATTAGATAATTGAGGAGAATATGTGAGCAAGGAATTTGAAATCTACTTATCACACAATGGTATCTCGTAGAATAATTATATGCATCTTACAGACCTTAGTAAAATGGTGTCACTGAAATGAAGAATCGAAACTTGGTCAAAATTGCACTATGTTTACTGTAGAGCAAAGGTTTTTTGACTAGGTTTTAGGTACATAGCTTGGGCTCACATTCAAAATGCTAAGAGATGATAAGAGTGATGTTTGTATTATGATGGTCTAATCTGATAAGTAGAAACTTTACATGTTGTTTGATTCAATCAAATGATAAGTTATTTGAAAGAGGGATATTTCCTTTGATTATAAGACTTCATGCATTACTATTCAAACTAACTATTGAACAATATTCTGACCAAAATTATTAGGGATATTTCCCCTCTTGAGAAATGGAGTGGAAGGAAACCATTATTTGAATATCTCAAAACATATAGATACATAGCTTGGGCTCACATTCCAAATGATAAGAGATGATAACATTGATGTTTGTATTATGATGGTCTAATCTAATAAGTAGAAACTTTACATGTTGTTTGATTCAATCAAATGATAAGTTATTTGCAAGAGGGATATTTCCTTTGATTATAAGACTTCATGCATTACTCTATTGAAATCCTCTTTGTATTGTTAGGCAATGATCCATTTAAAATTGTTGGAAATTATGGATTGATAGACTATTATACGACATCAACTAGTACTGTGTTGACTAGATTGCCCATTGGATAGTCAACCCACATAATATATCCAAATTTTAGTCAACCTTCTAAAAATAACTCAACTATGAGAAATGGATTGAATTACCATTCTATTAATGGTGAATTTCGTCTGCGAACAACATCTATATGGGACATTTTTCTTCCCATATGGGTGATTGAGTAATTGAAATTGTTGGTGTTGATCTAGGAATTGTAAATGACTCAAGGAAGAGTAGAGGACATAAACAATGAGATAGTGTTGATTTCATGGAATGTGTGCATATGTGTGTGGTCTTGATACATATGCATATGAACATGGTCAAGTTAAATAGGAGAATTCTATGGTTTATGAGTACAATTCCTTGATGAAGAATCAAATGTGGGACTTACTTCCTCAACCTCTCTACATCAAGGAAATAATGTGATGAAATGTCAATGGGTCTACAATACCAAATTTACATTTGAAGGTGTTGTTAAAATTTATAAGGCTCGACTAGTAACGAATATATTTTCTCAATAGGAAGGTATGAACTACATTGAGACCTTTTTCCCTATTGCAAATATGAACTTTGTTTGACTATTTCTTTCACTTGCTGCTTGTTTTAGATTGGAGGTACATCAAATGGATGTCAAGAGTGACGTATTACATGGTGATCTCATCAAGGAGATTTATATGGTGAAATCCATAGGCTTTGAGAAGGATAATAGTCTTGTGTGTTGACCAAATAAATCATTATATGGTTTGAAATAATCCCCTAGGGTGTGGTATGAGAACATCAATCGATTCTTTCTTGACTTTGGTTTCAAGTATGAATATAATCATAATATTTATTTTTTTGCAAGTAAATGATGATTACTTTGATTTTTGAACTATATATTGATTATTTATTCATTACTAGAGGTAGTGATGCTCTAATTTTTTTGTTTGAAAAAACAATTAGTAGATACTTTTGAAATAATCGAACTCAATCTATTGCATTTATTTCTAGGCATCCAAGTTTTACAAATGGATGATGGTATATTTATTTCTCAACCTAAATATGTAATGAATATATTGCATACATTCAAAATGGAATACTATAAACCATGTGATACACCTTACAAGTCGAGAGTGAAGTTGACTAAGGAATGTGATTATTTGAAATTCGATACTACTCTCTACATGCAACTTGTCAGTAGCCACATTTATTTAAGTCATAGACAACCTGATATTTCCTTTAAATTCTTAATGTGGTATTTAGGTTCATGTAGTCTCCAAAGGAGAGCCACTTGAATATTGTAAAGAGGATTTTTTTCTATATCAAGGGTAAATATCAACTCAATATAAAGTATTATAGTAACAATATGAACCAATTAGTTGGTTATACTAACTCAACTTGGGCTTGAGATGGAGATTATGGAAAGTCAACTTCTAGCTCTATCTGTCATATTAGAGTTGGGCCCATCGTTTGGTCTTCTAAAAAGTAACATCTAGTCTCTCTTTCGACCACCAAGACTGAATATAGAGGCACACTTAGTGTTGGCATAGAGGTAGTGTGGATTCACAATATAATGGGTGAGTTTGGATTTCCCTTTGAGGAGTTGATTGTAGTTTATTGTGACAATCAAAGTGCAATACAAGTACTTAAATATTAATTGATCATAGTAATATGAAGCTTGTGTAAATTCATGCCCATTATCTAAGAAACTTAGTACATGAAACTACCACATATCTTATTTATCACAAGATGTATGATAATATCACTTATATATTTATGAAGCCATTATCAATAACTAAGTTTTTGAAACTTCAGACTATGCTTTGGATTCAAGAAGTTGCTATTATGTGGAGTGTACATAGAAAATTTCAGCTCCCGAGTCTCCAAAAAGTCATGATGACAAGGAGGTACTGGAACAACAAGTTCATGTCACCTTTGGATATTATGGAGATAGTTATCCAACAATAAAAGTTTGACTTGGGAGTCAACTAGAGAGGTCGACTAGGTAGTTGATTGGTTAATAGAGTTGACTAATGATGGTCCTAACTTAGAGAGTTGGTGTGTAGGTCGAGGAAAAAAATAATGAGATATAGATGTGTCAAAGATTATCAAAGTTAACTATGTCTTCCTCATTCTAAGGAAGTTAGTTATACATTGGGATATACATAGATGATCATACATATTGGTTATCAATCAAATAATGACAATAATCTAGTTTTATCCATTGTAAAAGTATCAATAAAGTCCCACCCCTCTCATAGGTCACTCTGATCAGAAAGTCCCAAAGGTTTTAATAAGATGAAGCAAAGTATTATTTAACTGTACCTTCCCAAAACAAGACAACAAGAAAAATATTATTTGAAAGTACCAATTGATGTTAGTGCTTCATAAAACCATAGACTTTGATAAAAAGCATAAGCTGATATAGAAGATGAAGATTTTTTTTTTATATATAACAATGTATATATGGTAATATATTCACAATTATGCCTCAATAAATCTTCAATAATGACCAAAAAAATCATAACCTAAACTTCAATAAAGGCTAATGTTCAAGAACTCATACAGTGACAACAACACTGAGGTTGGACATACGCGCAATGGGAGAACCTTTAGATAATTTCCTCTGGTGAACTTGTTTGAGAAGAATCATGAACCACTAGCACAAGATGAAGGGTTATACAGTGGAGAATAAGAAGAGTTAATGAACGAGGAACATTTAGAGTCTGCTAGAGAAGAGGAAGGGAAGACTGAAGAACTTCACCGATAAGAATCATTAACTTCAAGGATTGCGCCTGGTGTCAAAGTAAGTACTATCACTCCTCTTGTTGTTTTAGAAGCATTAGGTAACTAGAGTAACCTAATTTATCAAATCACTCAGAGCACTGGTACAAGTGG
>JASDQU010011689.1:166892-188630 GCA_032191745.1 Picea mariana | reverse complement strand
AATTGAGATTGCAAGAGAGAAATACTACCCTAGGTTAATGTACAATCTAGAATTATTAAACTGTTAAAACATAAATACCAAAACAATTATGAGTCAACCAGAACTAAGAGTAACATTTTATGAATATGGGTAATATAAGATAAACTAAATAATTCTCAAATGCCAACATTGAAACCATATAATGTACAAACTCGGCTTCTTAGTTATTGACTATGCTCAAGACTATATTCGAACATTTAAAATGAATAGTAAAATATCATATGGATATGATAGATGGGTGGTTTAGGATGGACCTTGGAAGTTGCCACATACCGTAACCTAAACTTATTGCTACGTAGTTGATAACAAAAGATAGTTTTTTTTTTAAATCATTGCATTTCAAACCTTTAACAGGATCTGGGCGCTATCATTGCTATACTACTGTTATCTGTCACTACTTGTAAATAAAACTATTTAAGCATTGAAGTTAGGGGAGTGTTAGATTAAACAAAAAAGAATTATCCAAAATCTTTTACATTTGATCCAATAATTTATTCGAATGTTATATAATATGAGACTTCTACCTTTATTTTATATCTATTGGTCATTGCTCATTCATTGTGAGACTACTCATACTTCATAAAAGCCTGGCGCTAGAGTTTCATGGAATTCGGTGGTGATAAACTAATACAAAATTTATGCATTGTATACTCTAAAAATCATTATTTTTTAATAATAAAATATTTTTCATGCATAACTGAAAGTAAATAATACAAAATTTATGCATATACTCTAAAAATCATTATTTTTTAATAATAAAATATTTTTCATGCATAACTGAGGGTAAATATCGGTGGATGCCCTTTTATTTGGCTCTTATCCAGAAGGATAGCAGGGAATTTTGGATTTAATTAGACGTACTGTAAACATCACTCCAGAATCCATGGAACTACGAAAACAAACTAAAGGCTTACAAGGAAAACCTGAATTTAAGGACTGTATACTTTCTATTAAGGGAGATAAACACCAATAATGCTTGCTAAAACCCATGGCTCAGAATTCTCAAAGCCTAAGAGGAGGAGGTAATAGTTATAAAAATTACTCATAGGTGAAATACGTGTAAGTATGAACTTGAAAAGCTGTGTGTTAATCCCCGCCCTCGAGGGAAGATGCTTTTGATCAGAACAAATTAATCCTTCCCGTCAGTGTTGTATTCTACTTTATCATCTAGCATTATATGGGTGGGCGGAGATAATAGCGAGATGAAGAAAACTCTTTCATTATAGAGGTTGAGCAGCAGCTGTTCAGGACCATTCAACCATTGCACAGAAGATTTAATCATTTCACATAAGAGCAGCTGCAGTGAAGGAAGAGCAATTGCAGTGAAGGAATTTTCCTTATAGATATCCACAGCAGAGGTTGCAAAGTGCACTGAAGGAAGAGCAATTGCAGTGAAGAAATTTTCCTTATAGATATCCAGTGCAGAGGTTGCAAAGTTCTATACATTAAGTGCACCTTCAAGGAAGAGTCATCGACCATACTGCAATGGTACATAGCACAACCTCCAAAATAGCCTATCATATAAATTTACTTTATAAACTAATTTTTAGCTTTGACAAATAATTTTACAATGTTGCATACACTATGGGATTTATATCACATCAAAATAATTTTAGCCAATGAAAAAATTGAATACATCAAATCAAAAAATTGAGAAAATGTTTTTCAAAATAAATTTTAATAATTTGAAACAATTAAAATTGAATACATCAAATAAATAAATAAATTGAGAAAATGTATTGGGTTTTCCAAATAAATTCTAATAATAAATTAAGCTTCTTATTTTGAATGAATAAGTGGTAAACTAAAAGGCACCAATTAATGTAGCAAAACTGACTAACTAATGGGTAATCAAAGGGCTTTGACCGCTAGGCTGAAGCTATAGTCCCTGCCTTGGGCCCGGGGCAGGGATTAATAAGAAAGTTGGTACCTTGTTAATACCAATTTGCAAATTCACCCTCTTAGGGGTATCATAAAAATATACATACATAAAGTAAATGACCAAAATGACATAAATAAAAATAAAATATTGTATTATATTATATGTATTAATGATCATTATTATTATTTTTATTGTAATTAACATAATTGATTAGGAATTATTTGTTTTAGCATTTTTTTTAATAGTAAAATATTTTAGATTAAACTTTTCTTTATCCATTTTTTTAAGATTTAAAAATATTACATATTATTTTATTTTATCGTGTACCCACTTTTAATATTAAAAATTTTGAAATTTAGTTTTTATTTTTGCAATATTATTTTCGTCAAATATTTTATAGTGTTTTTATTTTTATGGATACCCACTTTTAATATTAAAAAATTTAAAATTTAGTTTTTATTTTTGCAATATTATTTTCTTCTTTACATTATTTGTAATACAAAAATAAAAGATATTTATAATATAAAGATATCTTTTATCTTTAAATTAAAATTAATGATTTTTTATTTTTTTTTCCTTATTTTCTATTATATTTTAATTTTTTTTAATATTTAATTGTGAAAATACTTTGAATGATATTAATATTTTGTAAAACTATCTACTATTTTTCTATTATCCAAAAATATAATATAAAAAATATATTAAATATTTATTAATAATATTTTTTTTAATAAATGAAAACCCAATAATAATAAATGAAAACCCAATAATATTTTTTTTTAATAAATGAAAAATTGAATAAAAAAAAATCATTTTAATTTAAATATTATAATTATAAAAAATGATTAATATATATTTATTTAAATTATTTTATCTAATTATAATAATTAAAAATATTATTTTTTAATTTAATAGAAAAAATAATAAATCATTATCATGATGCATCTTCACCTTATATTACATGCTTAACATTATTTTTTATTTTTTTTGAAAACACAGAATTCCGAGTTGGAGTTGACAAAATTGAAGGCAAATGTTGAACATCTACAAAGACGGGAAAGGTAATATTTTTAATAATAATAATATATAATATAATTTGAAAAAAAATTTGAAAATATCTTAATATAAAATGTCAAATTGCTTGCAGGCATCTATTGGGTGAAGATCTTGATTCAATGACTATTGAAGAGTTACAAGAACTAGAAAACCAACTTGAAGAAGGTTTAAAGCATATCAGACTAAAAAAGGTAGTCAAAATGAAAATGATGGAGGATTTATTGTTAATATTTAATATTTTAGTAAATGAAAAATGTTTTGTTATTTTTTAAAAATAATATATTTGAAACTGTAAATGATTATTATTAGTTTTTAAAGAAGAAAAATATGTTTTTTAAATTTATTTATGAAGAAGCTTAAATGTTATAGTATTTGGATATTTTTCCATAAAACTTGTATAAATTTTGATTAAATTGTAATTTTTTATTGTTAAAATTACATTTTCTAATGTGTAAATAGATTCAGCCCTCTCAAAAATCCTTATTGCATTAATATAGTATCAACAACTGATAACATAGTATAAATTTTGATTAAATTGTAATTTTTTATTGTTAAAATTACATTTTCTAATGTGTAAATGGATTTAGCCCTCTCAAAAATCTTTATTGCATTAATATGGTATCAACAACTGATAACATAATTTTCTTGTAAATGGTAGGTCCTACACAACTTTTGAATATTGGACATATGTTTTCTCATTAAAATCCTAACATTTGATTGTTGATTTAAGTTTAGACACTATGAAAAATTTTCTTCCCAATTGTAGCAAGAATTTTAAAAAAGAAAAAAAATAATAAGAACAAAATATTTATTAATTTATAATATTATAGCATATATTTTTGAAATGAGAGAATCATCTTCTGATCTTTTATAAAATTATTTGTGGCATATACAGAATGTACCCTATTTTTTATTTATGAATAAAAAATTAAGATTATTTTTCTACTAAAAATTTTAATATGAAGGTGTTCAATTGGTAATGGAGCTATGAATCTTACCATTTTCCCTTGCAATATTCTATCACATAACCTTTAGTAGTCCCTGCCGTAGGTATAGTGGGACTATAGCGAGGGATTATAGCGATTGATAATTTGTTGACCTCGTATTAGATTGTCCATTGACCACAAATATGTCCATATTATCTATTGTTGGGACCAAGGAACTGAAAACACCAATTTTTATATAATAAAAAGTATCATATTTGTCATGATCTAATTGGACAATGGATTAGAGGTCTTATTGTCGGCTTCTCTATTCCCAATGTTATATATGTTGGCATATCCAAATTATTTCATTGTATATGGTATTTTTGAATTATATATTTTCTTATGCATTGGTCGAAGGTGGATTAATGCTAGCATTAGTTCGAATGTTTTCTTTACCATTTTTTGCTAGCTAGAATGCATTCTCTAACATATTACTATGTGTGGTTTTTGATTTGTTCTTGCATGCTTCGAGAGAACAGACCTTCCACGCTACATTTTTTCTTAAATGTTTACACAAGACTACGCCCTTCGATGGTTATGACAGTCTTAAGTGTTTACCTAACAGGTCTGAATTGTTGTTTGCAGTGAAATTGTGTTGAATTTTTCTCTATCGGCATCAGTGTTTCATTGGTGATACTTGTCCCTGGTTCGTTCCATGATCCTTGTTCTTGTTTGATTCAACTTTGCAAAGTTGAGGTCATGTAGTTGCAGTTGGACCTCTTCGTGGTTGTTCATTGGTTTGTTGTTCTTCAACTTCGCAAGTTGTTGGACATGTTGTTGTGGTTTGCAGTTTTTGGGGTTGATCTGTTGTCATCCCTCGTTGATGGGTAAGTTTTTGTGCCATCGTTTCTTTGGTATTTTTCAATGGTGGGAGTCCCTACCTCGAAATTTTGTTGCAGACCATGTTTCCATGTTCTCTTAATTTCTGCTCCTGGAAACCATGCGTCTTCATATACCAGTTGCCATGTCCATATCTATTTTGAAAATTGCAATGCAGAGGGGTTTTCAAAAAGTAGTTCGGAGTTGTCACAAGAGGGAACCATCCGTCGGGGTGTAGATGCGGGGAATGATTTTATTCTGTGGGTCAGAAAATTGCGTCGAGCTGTTGCCTTTGTCCTGTCCTTTGTATTTTGCAGAACTTTTTTCTCTCTCTGAAAAGCTTGTAGGATGCACGCCATTAATAGGTTCAAATCGATCTTTCTTTTGGTTAAATTTATGGTGTTATTTATTTGCATTGTTTCTTTTTGTTTGGTTCGCTTTCCAGTGTGGGTTTGTTTTCTTTTCACCTTCTATGGGGACTAGGGGGGATTGAAGTTGACAAGAAGAAGGTTGAAAGATACATATGGGGATTGGTACCCAGTTCCACACTTGTAGTTTTCCTATTTTCCTTTCCTTTTTTTTTCTACTTTTATTATTTTTTTCCCCTTTTCTCTGTTTTAATGAAAACTGAAAGTATCTAACAAACAACTTCAAAATGATAGTTCAAAATATGAAAGACGTAATAGGTTTTGACGCGTATGAAATATATACACACTCCATTATACATGACAACATTGACGAGGTTTTGCATAGCAATGGGCGTTTTAGATTAGATGCATTCTTGTATACTGTAGGGGATTTCCTTTTCGATGCATTTCAGGTTCTACTACATTTTTGTTATTCCTCGATCAACCAATGCAATGGATTGATAGATTATTTCCTGGGTTGTTTAAAAAATGGAGACACTAAGGCATTGGAGTCATATGAATACGAACTAGAATCTGATTTTCTTCGGTAGTTGCATGGAATACATGATGTCGCTACATATTTTTCAAATATGCGGTTGTCTGCATCTCCAATTTTGCCTGCACATGAGAAGGTACTTTGGGGAGATACGTTTTGTATACGATGGCTGTCTAACTATCTCAATATATTAATTGGAATATGGTCATTGACAAGAAAAACAAGATATTTATTATTCAACAAAACTACATTTGACAATCCATATTGCATCTTGTTCCATGATGCCAATGTTGTCAGTGGTCATTATGAACCACTACTATACAGAAAAATGTCGATATGAAATGTTGAAGAAGCTCATATTTACTTGTCCATGATTTGCAAATACCTTGAATCGCAGTGGTAACGAATTATGCATCGCATAGACTGCCATGGTTTACAGCTAGAAATGATTGTTGTGTCTAGCTATGAAGATAGTCTGTTCAATGCAATTTTTTGTTTTGTAGCAGTGGAGTTTGATGTGCAGTCATTGTGTATTTACACTATATAGTCATTTTTCAATGCAATTATAGGCGAAAACTAATAGGATTTTAGGTGCTTGCATGGGCACCTTTCTCCATATCTCCTACAAAATAAGCCGACAATTGGAAGTTGGCAAGAATACCTTGTAAACATGGTGCTTCCATATGAAAAAGGGAATGTTGAGGGTTTCATATTCTATTTGCAATGGTTGTCTATCATGTTCAGAGTAAATATCCAGGTGTGGTTGGCCTTGCCAGATGACACTGTCTATTCCTGGTCTATTGATTCGAATTACGATCGAACAATTGACATCCTCTCATTGAAACAGATACAACACATATCCATTATGAACCTTTACTTGGACATATTAGTCGTTCATGGTTGAATGTCCATGTCAGCCAAACCGCATCGAATATGCATATGCGTGGCATGCGTTTTAGTGAGAATGAAACTCCTTTCGGTTGCGATATTCCCATATAGGGCTAGAAAAAAAAAGCCAAGTGTGAAATTCATCACAGTTGTGATGAGGCCATACAGGGCTTAAACAAAAAATGTAGAGTAAGTTATCACAACTTGAAAAAAGTTATGCATAAAATCCATCCCAGTTGTGATGAGGCCATACTCCCCTAAGCAAAAAACGTACACTAAGTTATGACAACCTGAATCAGAGTGAAATTCATCCCAATTTCCATCAGGTCATTGTGCCCTTGGACAAAAAACGTAGAGTAAGTTACCACAACTTGAAAAAGGTCATGTGCAAGAGAAAAAAAAACATTGCTACACTTCATTTTAGAGAGAAACTCACATATCACAATCTAAATAAATTTGTTCATGCACAACAGAACATAAATAGGTACAGTCGCATATCCTGGAATGGTCATGCAACTGTCACATTTCGTGGCCTAGAAGCAACACCATGCACTACTACCAATGAAAACCAGCAAACCCTTTCTACTCATACTTCCCTGCGAAAGAAAAATGAAAGAGAGACGTACATGAAACAAATTAAATAAACTTCTCCCATTACATGTGCAATTTGTGAACAATTGAATTTCTCAAAAAACAGTAAGTCTTTCATGCTTGATTTGCAATAAGAATACCTCCTCTTGACAGTCCACGATAAACCATTTTCTAGTGGAAAAATTTGTCTTCCATGCAAATAGTCGCTTGAAAATGGAAAACAACCACAATTTGCAACCCCTGAGCAAATAAGATGTAATACACCACTACCTTATGTAAGTCCACTTACGGAACTTGAGGAGAGACTTGTGTCTCTGCGAATTGCATTTGCAAAAATCAGGCCTTGGGGCTATAAACGACCCCATATGGGCTTAACATGATCAATTATTAATGTGCATGTTCAGCTAAATGTTGTGGAAAAAGCATTGCCACAATTCACTAGTGATACAATGACAATTGTTGTGGCTCTGAAAAGAAACTTGTGATACAAAAATTTCTATCAGATAGAAAAAGTGTGTGTGTGTGTGTGTGTGTGTGCATGTTGTTATCAAAGCATTAAAGGAATTATGTTCCAGGGCCTTGTACAAAGCACAAAACATTTGTATAAATGAGAACTGGAACAATGTTCTTGCAGAAGAGGATGCCAACTCTGCAGAGACTCTCGAAAATGCTAGTGAATTTGATAAAAGTGATGAATTGGAGAATGAAACACCTGTTGATACATTAGTGAATGGATTGATTGATTCACAGTGCATTCATGACTTGCAAGACAAGATTTTCGAAATTGCACCTGTTGAGGGGAAGCGTCCACTTCGAATATTCAAGGACAAATTTGTTGAGGAAATGAATTTTCCAACACTCTTCTATGGAGATCCATGTGCCACTAACATTACAGAATGATTGATTTATCATAAAATAGTCATATGGGAGCTGCTACATTCAAGCGGTGACTTCTCCTGTCACATAACAATTTTTTTTTTTCAAAACAATGCGCATAATAATAGAGCAAGTTCTCTGCTACATGTGGGTCCGAATAAGAAAAGGCCAGTTACAAGGAATAAATTTGTTGGCCAAGGGTGTCAAGTACAATGTAAACCTAGAAAAAATTATGAAATATGATATTGGATACATAGATTTCAAAAACATTCGCACCTCTCTTGACTATTTGCAACAAAACGATAAAACTATTTTTCCAATGATCTGGCAATTGGGCCCGCCAACATTTTTCATCACATTTACAAGTACTGAGCATTGCTGGGATCCATTGGTAGATGTCGTATCTGACCTGCATAGGAACAGGAAATGTAAAAAACAAATCGATACACTGGAAAACAATCTCATTGACTACCTCATAAGAAAAGACCCAGTGACATGTACTCACTACTATAGACATAGAATAAATTCTTTGAGACAATTGATATGCCATGATCAAACGTTTTTCGGAAAAATATCGAACTACTTTTTGTGACTAAATTCCAGAATAGGGGAAATGAACATGACCATGCATTGTTGTGGATAGAGGGTGCACCAATCTATGGAGTTGACAACAACTCAGAGATCGAACAATTTGTGGAGAAATACATAACATGCAACACAGATCATTTGGATCCAAAACTTGCCAAAGTTCATAGACATTACCATATAGGAAGTTGTAGAAAACGAAAAAACTCGCATTGCAGATACAACTTTCCCGTGCCGCCAATGAGAGCTACAAGAATCATAGAGCCACTTAGTTTAGAGGACAATGTTGTTGTTAAGAAATCTAAATCCTTGTTCACATTTCTAGAACAAGGAGAATTTGACGAGCTGGTGAGCTTCGATGAATTCTTGACAGAGCTAAATCTATTAGAAGATGAGTACATCAAATCCATACAATGTACGCTTAAGCAACCAACAGTTTTCCTTAAACGAAAAATTTCCCATATTTGGAACAAAAGTTTCTTCAAGGACATGCCAGTTATGTGGAAAGAAAATACAAATGCGCAGTATGTGCTCAATGCATATGCTGCAACATCTCACTATACATCATATATGACAAAGGTTGACAAATCTATGACAAGTGCATTCAGAATAATATGCAAAGAACATGAAAGAAGTCATATTGATGTCATACAAATGATACACACACTTAGCAACACGTTTCTTAATCTTCAACAAATGTATGCTCAACAAGAAGTTCACATTGCACTTTCCCTGCCCCTCACGTGTAGTTCAAGAAAATGTGTCTTCCTAAACACATCTCCACTTGAAAAACTCACATTTGTGTTTAAACCACCGGTTTTGCTAGAACAAGAGCCTAACAATTCAGAAGATGTGCTATGTCCCTCTATTGTTGATTATTACCTCCAACATCTATCTCCTATTAGGCATATCCGCTTATCAGAATTCATATCACATTACAAAAAAAATGGTGCACCCATATCAAAAAGAAAAAATCCCTGTGTGATACGGTTTGTCAAATACAATAAACATTTTGACTATGAAAACTATTGTAGATAAAAATTGTTGTTGTATGTTCTGTTCAATGAAAACGAAGAGACATTAAAACAGAACTTCTCTACATGGGAAGCTGCGTATGTTGCCTCTGAGACTATAGTGCACATCAATGAAGCTAGATTTACCTACAATGTTAATCCAAAATGGGGTGATCTAGGAATTGCAGTTACTGAGCTAGAAAACCCTAACAATCCTGATGAGACATTCACAAACCGAGAAACAACCATAACTCCTTACGAGTCCTATGACCTACAAGTGGATTTTCCTCGTCCTCCAATAGGTGGAGGTGAAAAATGTATCAGTCTTGGTTTTCAAGTCACAAAAAATACTTTCCTAATTTAAAATAATAAATACCACAGAATAAGACGTTTGTTGAATCGAGAATAGAAAACAATTGTAAAGGACATTTCTCTTAAAAAATGCTTGAACATGGACACTCCTATGCACTTTTTCCTTATAGGCGAAGCAGGAATAGGCAAGACAATCACAACAAAAGCACTGTTCCAAATGCTTATATGAATCTATGATTCAAACAATTCTTCTGATCCTATGAAACCAAAGGGCCTAATAGTTTCATACACATGAAAAGATGCATATAATGCAGGTGGAACAATAATCCACTCTGCATTTTTAATGCCTTTTAACACGTCACGGTTTCTTCCACTTAGCAAGGAAATGTTGGATACATTGTCTAAGCATTATGAGGAGCTCTGACTTGTCTTTATAGATGAAGAATCTTTGATTGGAAGTCAGTTCTTGTATTCCATTGACAGCTGACTAAGAAGCATAAAACATGTGCACACGAAATACATTGGAAACATTGACATGATATTTTGTGGGGATCTTTACCAGGCACAGCCCATCCAAGATTCATTGATATTTGAACAGCCTATCGTTAACATGGAGATAGTGACGCATGACTTCTGGAGAGACAATATTAAATGCTTTGAATTTCATACTACAATGCGCCAAACAAATGAAACATTCATTGTAATTCTGAATAGAATGTAGACAAATAGCCAAACATATGATGACTTAACATATATCAATTTGAGGTGCTTGCGGCCTGCACCAACAAACCCAACGTTCTCTTACCCGTTCTACACAAATAAGGATGTTGCAATGCATAACATCCACATGCTATTGCTCATGCCTGGTGATGATATCATCATCAATTCAATTAACATGGAAGAAGAAAACCATGCAAATGTGCCATGTCATGAACATAGAGAAACTTTACCTTTGCATCTTGTTCTCAAATTAGAAATGTTGGTTGAAATATATGCCTTTAGCTATGATTCACAGGATGGCTTGGTCAATGGTGCGGATAGAATACTCAGAGGCTATACGAAAACAAAAAAACTTGATGTCCTTTGGATTAAGTTCCATGAACCGCATATAGGCAAGCTACAAGAAACCAAGTTGTCTTATCTATATAATTCAATCACTGGAAGTGATTGGACACATATTTTGCGAATATCAAAGCCATTATCGACATCAGAAAAGACGGGTTGACTGAAAATTCAAAAACAGTTTCTGATTAAACTTGTGTGTGCACGTACAGTCCACAGATCACAAGGACTAACACTTGATAATGTTGCATTTCAGCCTGCTGGAATTCGGATACATGGACCTGTATACACAACATTGTCCCATGTCAGAAGCATAGACTCCTTGTATTTACTAAGTCCTCTTACAAAAGATTACTTCAAAGTCAAACATAAAGTTGATATTGAAATGGAACGACTCTAGACCACCGCAAAATGGAAACTGCACTATGATTACCAATTCATACAAACAAATTCATCTATATCAATTCCCTCTCTTAACACATGTAGCTTAAATGCACACATGGATGATATACTCAATGACTATGATACAATGCAATCTGATATTCTATGCTTGCAGGAAACATACATTGCCTTATGCATGTAGAACAAAGAATTCAAAAATCACAATTGCATATAAAGTTACATTACACATGGGGTGATGATATTGGTGAAAAAACGTGTACCAATTTTGGAGCATATACATATCAAAGAAAAGAATGTTGAGGTGGTGCTTCCAATTTTTTTTTTCCATGAAACAGGAATTGCGATATTGAATCTATATGCTTCTCCCCATGCAACATTCTCCAACATAGTAGATGTTATTTCCAATGCATTGGGCCATTTCCATCTAAACGGACCCATTGTGCTTGTAGGAGACTTCAATATTGACATGCTACAAAAGAATGGCAGAACAAAATAATTGGAAAAGAGCATGTGCAAATAGTCTCTGCTTTCTTTTGCACAACACAAACCATCTGCAAAAAACACTTATTGACCATGTATGATCAAATGTGCTCATTCCTCAATACAATATGTTTATCTTAGACACATATTGGTCTAATCACGATACAATTGGTATTGCACTTGAATTATGAGATATACATCAAACATTTTGCAAAATCATATTTCTATGTTTCGAAGCATATTTGTATATATTGTTGAAAAAAAAAAATTATCCATCTTCTTAGTTTTCTTTGATTTGTACACATACTAGTGTGGTCACCATACAGTTGGTGTTGTACTTGAATTATAAAATATACTTTATGAAAAAGAAACAAAAAAGGTACATCCTTCTAAAAACTATATGTTACTCTATTCATATTATTCTATTTTTTTTAGTATATGTACATAGTACTTGCCTTTTTATTTACATGTTAACCTGTGTTCATATTCCTTTTGTTTTGTACTTTTGTTCATAGAAACAAACTGGAAAAATAGATGCCGCAAAGAAATCCTAACCAGAGATGTAGAGGAATCGATGCAAAGGTGCATTTTTTCTACCCGTGTTCCATATTAAATAGTTTTTCGTTTACTCTGTCTCTATTTGTTGAACTAGTTTGCAGCTGATTTTTTTATTTTATTTTTTGCACCTCCTTCAACACTTCATATCTTCCTCTACATTCACTTGTCTTCATGTGTGTAATACATATTCAATGTTGAGCTCGCCAGTCCTGGAGCATGTCTGTCAATTTGTATATCGTGGAACTCTGAATGTTGCTTGAAGGACACAGAACAATAGAAGCACAATGTTGAGCCAACCAACCTGCAAGTCTACTTGTCAATTTGTATATCGTGCAGATTTGGTTGCTATTTGCAGGACACGAAACATTAGAGGCTCAATAGAAGTGCAATGTTGAGTCAACTAGCCCGCAAGTCCACTTGTCAATTTGTATATCGTGCAACTCTGGGTGCTATTTGCAGGACACAGAACATTAGAGGCCCAATTTACAGCCCACAAGTCTGTAATCCAAAAAAGTGGCTAAGTATGGAATAAGGGATCTATACATATTTACTATGTATTTCTCCTTTCTAGGAGCCCTCTAGCCCTGGAGTCCGTCTGTCAATTTCTATATCACAGAAATCAATAGAGGTACAATGTTGAGCCAGCCAGCCCGCAAGTCCGCTTATCAATTTGTATATCGCGGAATTGTGGGTGCTATTTGTAAAGCACAAAACAATAGAGGCCCATTTTTTAGCCCACCAGCCTGAGAACCCGTGATCCAAAAAGTGTACATTCTCTATAAAATCTCAGCCACCCCGCACGTCCTCTTTTCAATTTGTATATCGCGGAACTTTGGGTTCTATTTGTAGGACACAGAACAATAGTCGCCTATTTTTTGAGCCCGAGAACCAGCGATCCACAAAGTGGGAAAGTATGGGATGTGATATCCATACATGCTATATAAAATCTCATGTCCATACTTTATAAAGGTACATATTTAGTTTTTCCTGATTTGTACACATATTCATCTGGTCACCACACAGTTGTTGTTGTACATGGATTATGGAATATGCACAACGAGTTTGACCAAGCCCTTTTGTTTCCTTAGCCAATTTTATGCCTGTGGTTTCCCCGATACACGTTATTGAACTCTCGTTCCCTGTGTTTCGAGTGTACATATTGCATCCAAAACTTGGTAATCCATGTCTATGCTCGTGGGTTCCCAGATGGCGGAGTGGCAGATTCATTTCCATCTATATCTCCACTTCACGAGTCCAACCGAATGTTGTTCGTTTTCATAGTTCCCGATTTTTATGGCCATGAGGTCCTTTGTGGACGCCATCCAGCTCTCATGCCCCATGTGTGTGGTATACATCTTGCGGCCGAAACTTCGGTGATCTACAATTGGACCCGGACTCGAAGCTTGTGACTCATTTGCTAATTTTCTTTAATTAAATTATACAATATCAATATTTATTATTAATAATTTAATACTTGAAAATAATGTTTTTACATAAAGTTAGCTATATAACATATATGTTATATGTTATACATGTATACAATCACAATCTTGAACCCGCCAGTCCTGGAGTCCATTTGTCAATTTATGTATCACGGAACTCCCAATGTTGCATGGAGGACACAGAACAATAGAAGTGCAATGTTGAGCGAGCCAATCCGATGTCCATCTGTCAATTTTTATATCGCATAACTCTAGGTGCTATTTGTAGGACACAGAACAATAGAGACCCAATTTTTTTCCCATCAAACCGAGAACCCGCAATCCAAAAAATGGCTAAGTATGGAATGAGGGATCCGTGCATGCTCTATAAAATCTGATATCCATCATTTATAAAAGTACATATTTATTATTGATTACTCATTCCTTAGAAAATTTCTAGGTCCGGAACTGGAAGATACACATGTTCAGATTTCTAGTTATTTTTATATTGCCAGCCTGACCATCTGCTTGCCCATTTCATATTGTACATATTACATGTAATATGTATTGCATATTACATGTAATGTCTAATACATATTCAATTTTGAGCTCGCCACTTGTGGAGTTTGTCTGTCAATTTAGAGTCTTCCAACCCGATAACCTGCGATACATATTACATGTAATATGTAATACATATTCAATGTTGAGTCCACCAATCCTGGAGTCTGTCTGTGGATTTGTATATTGCGGAACTCCGAATATTGTTTGGAGTACATGGGACAATAGAAGTGCAATGTTGATCCAGCCAACCCACAAGTCCGCGATCCAAAAAAGTGGCTAAGTATGGAATAAGGGATTTGTACATACTCTATAAAATGTCATGTCCATAGTTTATAAAAGTACATATTTAGTATGTATTTCTCCTTTCTCGGAGCCTGCCAGCGCTGGAGTCCATCTGTGAATTTACATATTGTAGAACTCAATAGAAGTACAATGTTGAGCCAGTTAGCTCGCATGTCCACTTGTAAATTTGTATATCGTGGAATTTTGGGTGTTATTTATCACACACAAAACAATAGAGGCTCATTTTTTAGCCCACCAACCTGAGAACCCACGATCCAAAAAGTGTACATGCTCTATAAAATCTCATCCAGCCCGCAAGTCCGCCTGTCAATTTGTATATCATGGAACTCTAAGTACTATTTGTAGGACACGAAACAATAGAGGCTTATTTTTTAGCCCGACGACCTGCAATCCACAAAGTGGCCAAGTTTGGAATGGGATATCCCTACGTGCTCTATAAAATCTCATGCCCATACTTTATAAAGGTACATTTTTTTTTCCTTGCTTTGTTGACATACTGGTCTGGTCACGACACAGTTGGTGTTGCACATGAATGATGAAATATGTAGAAGGAGTCCGACCAACCACTTTCGTTTCCTTAGCCAATTTTATGCCTGTGGGTTCCCTGCTATGTGTTATCGAACTCTTATTCTCGATGTTCCAAGTGTGCATCTTGCATCCAAAACTTGGGTAATCCATGTCTATTCTCTCGGGTTCCCAAATGGTGGAGTGCCATATTTCATGTCCGTCTATATCTCTACATCACGAGTTCAACCAACCGCCATTCATTTTTATAGTTCACGAATTTTATGGTTGCAGGTTCCTTTGTGGGCACCATCCATCTCTCATGCCCTATGTGCCCGGTATACATATTGCGCCCAAAACTTTGGCGATCTACAATTGGACCTGGACTCGAAGCTTACGACTCATTTGATAACTTTGTTTAATTAAATTGTAGAATATCAATATTTAATATTAATAATTTATTACTTGAAAATAATGTTTTTAGATAATGTTATTTATATAGCATATATGTTGTATGTTATAGATGTAGACAATCGCAATCTTGAACTCACCATTCCTAGAGACCATCTGTAAATTTGTATATCGCGAAACTCTGGCTGCTATTTGTAAGACACAAAACAATAAAGGCCCAATTTTGATCCCGCCAGCCCAAGAACTAAGGATCGAAAAAGTGGAGATCCGTACATACTTTATAAAGGTGCATATTTACTTTTCCCTGATTTGTACACATACTAGTCTGGTCATGAGACAGTTGGTGTTGCACATGAATTATGAAATATACACCACGAGTCCGACCAAGCGCTTTTGTTTCCTTAGCCAAATTTATGGCCACAGGTTCCCGGATACACCTTGTTGAACTCTCATTTCCAGGTCTATGGTTGGGGGTTCCCATATGGTGAAGTGGCAGCTTTCATGTCCATCTATATCTCTACATCACGTGTCCAACCGACCGCCATTAGTTTCCATAGTTCACGAATTTTATGGCCACGGGTTACTTTATTGACACCATCTAGCTCCCATGCCTCGTCTATGCGATATACATCCTACACCTGAAACTTCGGTGATCTACAATTGCACCTGGAATCGAAGCTTGCCACTCATTTGATCATTTTATTTAATTAAATTGTACAATATCGATATTTAATATTCATATTTTAGTACTTGAAAATAATGTTTTTAGATAATGTTAGATATATAACATATATGTTATATGTTATACATGTAGACAATCACAATTTTGAGCCTGCCAGTCCTAGAGTCCGTCTGTCAATTTGTATATGGTGGAACTCTACCTGCTATTCGTAGGACACAAAACAATAGACGCTCGATTTTGAGCACGCCAGCCTGAGAACCCGCGATCTAAAAAGTGTCTAAGTATGGAAGTCCGCATGTCAATTTGTATATCGTGGAACTCCGAGTATTGTTCGGAGGACACGGACCAATACAATTGCAATGTCTTAAAAGCATATATTTTTATATAATAAAAAGTAGCATATATGTATTGATCTGATTGGATAAAAGATTGGAGGTCTTATTGCCAACTTTACTATTCCCAATGTTTTATATGGCAACATATCCAAACTTTTTCTCGTATACATTCTTTTTGAATAATATATTTTTCCTATGTATTGCTTGAAGGTGGATTAATGCTAGCATTAGTTTCAATGTTTGTGTTAGAATTTTCTTCTAGTGTAATATATCCGTAAGTTTTTATGTCTTGTTTCTAAATCTTTAATGTTAACAGGTCATCATGCAGGCACCATGTAAATTGTCATTGATGGGTGCAAGGCTCGAGAAGAGATGCCATTAATGTGCAAAAAACCCCTATTTGCGGAGGATTTTGTTATCTCTTCGCAGTGTTAATTTCAAATACCATGGAATGTCATTCACACAGTGTCAACTTGGTTCATTCACAAAACCTACAATCCTTAAATTTTCTTCACCGTAACCACCACCTTCGCACTTCTAAGTATGCAATAATTAATCTTGACTTCTAACAGCTCACCATACAACACGCATAGAGATTKTCATTAATGAGCGAAGAGCTCTATGAGATTTTCCATTCACACGCATTGAACCAACATTTCTGGGGGGTTATATTATCCTCTCCATTTGTTCATTTGAAGTAGCATCTAGAGAAAACCAACGTTTTAATAAACTACTGGYAGCACCTCCACAACAGTTCTGTAGAGGCAGAATGAGCATCTTCGGACCTSARAACAAGAACCAACACAATAACAAAGCATCGCTCCAATGACCTGCCACAACAACAAAGAAATCGAAAGTTCTTCAAACAAATGAGGTTCATCCTAAAATTGATAGTTCTCACAAGCTTCTAGTGAAGAAGAAGGGGAAAGAATTGTAGGGGAGGCGGACGAGCCCGAAACTGAGAGCGAAAACATGGATCTTGGCGTTGATCTTGATACCATATTCTGCAACCTTGATCAACTAGGAGACATGATTCAGCATAGCTACCCAATGTACATAGTTGATGCCGAAATTTTTTACGAAGATGAATCCTTATTCCAGAGTGTTGTTTTTGAAAGAGAATCTAAAAAATTAATTATTGAAAAAAGAGATGTAAAAAATAAGAAAAGAAAACATTATTCAAAACTTGACCTTGTCGATATGCAGGTGTCCAAAATATTTGAAACCAGAGATGCTATACATGATTCCATTGGAGTCATTGAGACCGAGAATGCCAAACTAAAGGATCAGATCAAGTAATTAAATGAATCTTTGTTTCCTATGCCATTGTTTGGCGTCCTTTGGCAATAGCCATGCCTGCAACTCCTTGCACCCCTGCAGCAAAGCTAAAAGGCTCCTCCACCTTCCTAGCATCGTGTAGAGGCTATGTGGAGAAAAATATCAACAAAGGAATGGAACTGATTACTAAGGCCTGAGAAACATCACAAAATATGGAATCCTTGGGAAGTAGGGCACATAACTTGCTCGAACTTCTGCAGAAAGATTTAAAAAATGAAGAAACTTTCTATTTTCACACGGTCATCCATTTTGCCTTTCATGTCAACAACATGGAAGACACAACAAGAAGAGAACATGACCTCCCATCCAAAAAATGGCTCACTCAATTAAAAGCATGCTGGAAAGAGAAGGTGAAGAACCTGTATCTCATTGTCCAATCATGTGAGCAAGCGATATCAAATAAAGAAACATTATTCACAAAGCTCACCAAAATAGACTTAGCCATAAGGACCAACGACTTCCAGGACCCCATCTTTATCGTCAACTGGTTGGCGTTAACCAAGCAAGATTTCGATAAACAAGTTAATAATTTTAAGGCATTATCTTTAGAAAACTTTTACAGGATTCTTGAATATGATGAAGAACACGTGGACAACTGGCTAGTCCGCTATTCAGTACAAAATGGAGACATTCATCAGGATCTTTGTAATATTTCTATTGATCTAAGCAAATTAGAAAATGAACTTTTCAGCATTAAAATCTGTAATGACATTAACGACGCCCCCTTGACAAGCTACATTGAAGAAAACTTGGAGTGGGTGGCTGACGAAATCCAACAGGAAAAGGCATCAGCAAGCAAATAGCAAAAATAATTATATGGAACATCGCTATAAATACTTTGTTTATCAATCCCATTATTCAAGCGGGTTAGAGACGAAAACCAATGGGAAAAGGCATCAGCAAGCAAATACCAAAAATACTTATATGTACCATTGTTGTAATTCTATACTTATAGTATTTTCTTTATCAATCTAGTTATTCCACCTTTTTCTGAATAGAAATCTATAGCCAAAGACTGATATCTTCCCATTTCTACTTTTCAAATATTACACTCTATCGTCTCCCACTTCTTCTTTCAACAATCCTATTTATTGTACATATTTCTCTTATGGTCAGCGGGAGCCCGAATGCCATTCTATATGAAAAACGCATTTATATTAAATTTAATATATATATATTAAATTTCCAAGAATATGTAACAATTTTTTTATTTTTTTATATAAATGTCATAAAATTGTGTTCAATACTTTTTTTCTACTCACACATATAGAGAGTATGTCATTTATTGCATCCTTACCACCTGTCCTTCATATTGCTTGCCACATCTCCACTGCAATTTCAAGGCTCAAGTCCAATTGTGCTATTACATCAACACGAGGCCCTTAAAATTCAAATAGTCTGCAAGTCCTCTTGTCAATTTGTATAACCTGTGATCCAAAAAGTGGCCTAAGTATGGAATGAGCACTCCATGCATGGTCTATAAAATCTCATGGCCATACTTTATAAAAGTACATATTTGGTATCTATAAAAATAAATATGTACTTTATAAAAGTACATATTTGGTATCTATAAAAATAAATATGTACTTTATAAAAGTACATGTTTCGTATGTATAATTTATAGTGTCCAGGAATGTATAATTTGATAAATTTCAATTTATTTTGTGTCCACGAGGCCTTGTTTTAAAAAAAAACAAATTCAGAAATGTTAATTTTTTTGTGTTTGTGTCCACTAACCTATGTAAAAGACGTTACTACTATTCTATTGTATGCTAATTTTTTTGTGTCCAAGAACCTTTTAAATGTGTTACTATTGTATACAAAAAAAATTTGTCCATGCTCCTTTTAAATCTTAAACTTAGATACTGGACCCACTTACCAGACATTAATATTTTTTTATAAATTTCAAATAAAACTAATTTGAGAATACTAAATTTTGCATGGATACCACATGTATTGCAACTTTGTTGCAACCCACGTATCTCTACAAAGTCGCATTTACTCCCATTCAACACTTGTTAGAGACTGGAAAATTAATAAAAAAGAGAATAATTAATTTTTATAGGTGAATAAATTATTTAATAAATATATCTTATATACTATATAAGAGATATATAATGCAATGTAATTTTGATGTATATTGATTTAAAAAATAAATATATTAATATATATTAAATTGGAAATAAAAAATAATAGGTCAGTTAATAAAAATGGATCTTGTAGGAGATTTTATGGAATATTGACCGGTGTCTTGTTCGCAACATCCAAGTTTTAATATCACAATGAGTGCAGATCTATTTTACAAGTCAGTGGAGATATATTTTGCAAATCGTTGATGCACTGCAGAGTAAGTGTATTTGCAATGGAGGGATATCTTAGATAGAGCAGAAAGGAACGAACATGACATTTAACACGTGTGGAAGATAGAGCAGAAAGGAACGAACACCTGAAAAATGAAGATGTGGCGCACGACCAGCTGTCATATGGGTTCTGATATGGATGGCAGCGGTGATAGAAGTGTGGCAGGGCCATCTCGTTTTATGGGCACGCAGATAGCCTTCTACGTTGAATCGAACCGCATTCTCTTCCTTGGCACCTGCTATTTAAAAGACAGAGCAATTTAAGAGTCACCAAAGTTGGATACAATGCAAAATTCTGAATATTCTTCTCATATTACATCAGAGTATTACGTTTCCAGCCTCTGTAAAAAGCCCATCTTGACTGATCAAGATCTCATCATTCATACACCTTCACAACCACCTAAGTTTTTAACATCCATTTTACGTTTGTATTAATTTAACATAAAATATGACCTTTAGGATTAGGATTTCTATTTAATTTATGTCATATTGTTGATATATATAATTTATGTCATATTGTTGATATATGTTAGAATTTGTATATTTTAACAATATTATATATTATTAGATTTTCCATGATTACAGATTTTTTTTTGTTTTCATTTTTTTTTTCCTAGAAGGTTGTATGTTCAAATCTATAGGGGATAGGGTATATACATTTTAGTATATATCAGCAGTCAAATAATTGAGGGAACATGTTCAAATCCATAGGGGATAGGGTATATACACCTTAGTAGATATCAGCAGTCAAATAATTGAAGGAATCCATTGTCCCACAAACTAGAAAGTCTCATCAATTTGATGTGTGTAACCTTAAAATTAGATTATTATTATTATTATTGTTATTATTTTAAAATATGTTAAATTTTAGATGATGAATAATAATTATGTATTAAAAAAATCTTTATAAATTCATCTTTCACCCTCTTTTTCTCTCTATGTATAAAGAATAAAATATATTATAAATACTGAATACTATAAATATTACTACATAAATACTAAATTATTACATATCAAAATATATATATATATATCAAAATATATATATATTATTGATTTTGTTTCTTAAAAATATTTTAATATTATTGGTTTTCTTTTCTTTGAAATACATATTTGGATTATAACTATATATTATACAAGTTAGTTATTTGTAGAATTTTAATTTGAATTTGAATGGAGGAGATAAAATTCTTCTCAAGTCAATTAAATCCAAAATAATTAAATGATTTATAGAAATTATTAAGAAAAAAATATTATTTAAAATAAATGAATAATAATAATAGTATTTATAAAAATTATTAAGAAAAATTTATTATGTGAAATAAATGATGAAGATGATGATGATGATGATGATGATGATGATGATGATGA
>JASDQU010011689.1:100729-166692 GCA_032191745.1 Picea mariana | reverse complement strand
CGACAACGAATATTATTATTATTATTTGAATTTGACATATAGAGAACCATGATCAATCATTTTAACGAAAAGTAAATGGTCATATGGTCTTAAAAAATATGATGGTGATGATCATCACAAAATTGGGTGATGTTGTATTTTATTAACTCCATCATGAAAATGTTCTTACACAAAAACAACGATCTCAAATCAGAATCATAAATACCCATATTGAGACTATAGTCAAACATTCAAAAGGTTCTACATGAGCACCCTCCCCTTTTGTATAAAATAAAAAACCTTCATCCAAGTGTAAACCCTGTCGAGGTATGTCCACAACTCTACTCCCAATCTCTCCAAAAGGGTCCAATCATATCAATATTCATCTTAAAAGTATCTTGCTGGGGTATGAGCCTAATAATCTCTTTACAAGTAAGTCGATCCACAAAAGACAATGCAAATTCCCTAGCCATTGAATGCCATGTCTTCCGAGAATGAGCATTGGAATCCTGGAAACATATCCAGAAGAAAATATTCTTTATGCTAAGACTTCCTACTTGAAAAGGAGGGAGGTTAGATATGCAAGCACCCTCCTACTTCCAACTTCAAATTGGTCTCATAGTCAGATCCCAACCTGATCTACTTCCTACCCACTTCCATCAAACTAAGCTTGATACCCTCCTCCAAGATTTCCAAATACTCTTGAAAATGAAGGACCCTCAAATATGAAAATTATTAGGAGTAGAGATGATATCACATAAATCAAATTTACCCTTTACTCTGCCAACACGTTGGGATGAAATCAGCTCGTTCTGCATAAAAAACTGCGAAGGAGATGAGCCCTGCAAACACTTAATAACCCATTTAGGAGCTAAAATGTTTCCTTGGGTCATGACATTAATTAAGCCAAGGCCCCCCTCATCCTTGGGCATGATACGAACTACCCAAGGCACCATGGGGAGACCATGAGCCCCACCATACTGAGTGCAAAATTGTTGCCAATAGACAAGTTGCACCTTTCTTGGAATCCAACAAGACACATAGTAAATGTGGTAGGTTTGAATAATCCTACTCACCAATGTAAACTTAGCAGTAAAGGGACGATACTTGCACTACCAAAAAAGTAACTTACGTTGAAATATTTCCAAGCACCAATCCCACATTGCAATTGGATACATGGCTACCCCAAATGGTATACCAAGATACCACACAATAACCCTATGTGGACAAAATTCCAAGCAACTGGAAACTACATGGGATGATCCTCAAGGCCAACTATCCAATATTTAGTCTTGTCATCACTAACAATTTCCCATGAAGCCTCACAAAACAATGAAAGGAAATCCCCGACTGCTAATACAGACTCCTTAATAAGAGATATTGACAAAAGAGATTCATCTACAAATTGGTTGTTAAGCATCTCCTCCCCCCGGGGAGAGAAATACCTCTAATCTTACCCTAAAGACGAGATGCCTCCAATAAACATCCAAGAGCATCAACCGTCAAAACATAGAAATAAGGGGACAAAGGGAACCCTTTCTTGATAGACTTATGGATATGGATGTGGGGGGGGAAACATTATTAACTGAAACAAAAGTAGAGGCACGTGTAAAAAATGTATAAATCATACCAACACAACGCTAGCCAAACCCAAGGTAAGTCAACATAATGGTGATAAAAGTCTAATCAATATGATGAGATGTTGATTGTTATTGTCGCAACCAAGTTTTCCACCCTTGGTTTATCCTAGTTGATTGTTCACTTTGTGCAAGACTTCCTAGGCACTCATTCCCATTCGTTGTTATCTTCAGAATACTTTGTTCTCTATCACCTTATCTCGATTTATTATGTTTTATCCAACTCAAGTTCGATGATTCCTTTCACTCATCTCGCCTCTCCATATATATGCAACCACTCAAGTTAGGAAGTGTCGCAAATATTGGGATTCTACCCACAAACCATTGTTCCCCTTCATCTTCCACCTGTGCCAACCCATAATGCATCTCCTCGTCTAGTTGAGCCGATCTTTGATTTTCCAAGTGGTCGTGCCCATTCCATATTCTGGGGCATCATAACATTTGGTTAAGTTCGAGTTGAATTTCCAACTCATTGTAATGTGTCACCTTGATTCACATGCAATTGTCTCATCGAGCTAATGTGTTCCACAAGTGTGGGTTGAAAGTTTCCTTGGGTTGCAGATCTCCATCATGTGCCAAGGAGATCCCACTTGCACCCCTATAAACACATCACCATTACAACTTCGTTCTTTCTAGGCATGCTTCCACAAATCATTTCATTTGGCAACCCCAACTTCTTTAGTTCACCATCTCTCGATGGTGTTTTCCAGTGAGGCGCATGCCTCTTTAGCAAGGGGTATTAAGTAATACCTCTAGGGCAAAGCCCAATTGAAATGTAATTACATATATGCGCATAGGTTGGTGAGCCATGAACTTCTTTTGGCCAGTGAACCTATTTTGTATTATGTATTTTCATTTTCAAATTAATGGAAAAACACAACTGCTTGCATACCATCCTAACAAGAAGAGTTGGGGGGGATAACCTCTACGAACCATTGTTCCCTTTGATCTTCCCCCTATGCCAACCCACAATGCATCTCCTTGTCTATTTGAGCCAATTTTTTATTTGCCAAGTGGTCGTTCCCATTCCATATTGTGGGCCATCGTAATGTTTTGGTGAAGTTCTAGTTGACTTTCCAATTCATCCCAATGTGTCACCTTGATTCACACACAATTGTCTCACCAAGCTAATGTGCTCCACAAGTGTGGGTTGAAAGTTTCCTTGGGTTGCACATATCCATCATGTGCCAAGGGGATCCCACTTGCACCCCTATAAACACATCACCAGTACAACTTTTTTCTATCTAGGCATGCTTCCACCAATCATTTCATCTAGAAACCCCAACTTCTTCAGTTTACCATCTCACCATGGTGTTTTACAATGAGGCACGCGCCTCTTTAGCAAGGCGTATTAAGTAATACCTCTAGGTTGAACACCAATTGAAATGTAATTATAGATATGTGCATAGGATGGTGAGCGAGGAACCTATTTTGTCCAGTGAACTTGTTCTGTATTATGTATTTTCATTTTGAAATTAATGGAAAAACACAACTACTTGCAGACCATCATAACAAGAAGAGTTGGGGGGGATAACCTCCAAAAACCATTGTTCCCTTTCATCTTCCACCTGTGCCAACCCACAATGCATGTCATTGTCTATTTGATCCGATCTTTGATTTTCTAAGTGGTCGTTCCCATTCCATATTGTGGGGCATCGAAACATTTGGTGAAGTTCGAGCCGACATTCCAACTCATCGCAATGTGTCACCTTGATTCACACGCAATTTTCTCATCGAGATAATTTGTTCCACAAGTGTGGGTTGAAAGTTTCCTTGGGTTGCATGTCTCTATCATGTGCCAAGGGGATCCCACTTGCACCCTTATAAACACATCACCATTACAACTTCGTTCTCTCAGAGTGTGCTTCCACCAATCATTTCGTTTGGCAACCCCAACTTCTTCAATTCACCATCTTGCCATGGTCTTTTACAGTGAAGTGCACGCCTCTTTAGCAAGGGGTATTAAGTATTACCTCTAGGACAAACCCCAATTGACTGTAATTATAGATATGTGCATAGGATGGTGAGCCAGGAACTTCTTTTGGCTTGTGAACATGTTTTGTATTATGTATTTTCATTTTGAAATTAATGGAAAACAACAATTGCTTGCAGACCATCCTAACAAGAAGAGTCAGGGGAACTAACCTTCACAAACCATTGTTCCCTTTCATCTTCCACCTGTGCCAACCAACAATGCATCTCCTCGTCTAGTTGAGCCGATATTTGATTTTCCAAGTGATCGTTCCCATTCCATATTGTGGGGCATTGCAACGTTTGGTGAATTTTGAGCTGAATTTCCAACTCATCAGAATGTGTCACCTTGATTCACATGCAATTGTCTCATCGAGAAAAATTTTTCCACAGGTATGGGTTGAAATTTTCCTTGGGTTTCATGTCTCCATCATGTGCCAAGGGGATCCCACTTGCACCCCTATAAACACATCACCATTACAACTTCATTCTATCCGGGCATGCTTCCACCAATCATTTCGTTTGGCAACCCCAACTTCTTCAGTTCACCATCTCCCCATGGTGTTTTACAGTGAGGCACATGCCTCTTTAGTAAGGGGTATTAAGTAATATCTCTAGGCCGAACCCCAATTTAAACATAATTACATATATGTGCATAGGCTGGTGAGCCAGAAACTTCTTTTGGCCAGTGACCCTGTTTTGTATTATGTATTTTCATTTTGAAATTAATGGAAAAACACAACTTCTTGCATACCATCCTAAGAAGAAGAGTTGGGGGGCATAACCTCCACTAGATGGGACAAGGGGGGCTAAAGGTCTAGGAAGAGAGCTAAACCAAGGAAATATTAATAAAATGTTTCCAACAAAGCCAAAAGGCATAAACATGATTTTATCCTAAGTTCCCAAGGGGGAGGGAATGAATCACCAAGTGGGTGCAAGGGAGAGTTCAAGGGGTGACAAGTGGCACTCCATAAGCATGCAAACAAAATAGAAAACTTTAGTTCATTTTTCTCATTCGATCCATTCATTCGAGGGGACTATTATGGTCTCCATGATTGGTACCATATTCTTATTGATGTAAATGTTGCTGCTAGATTTTCCATTTTTACTAAAGTACACTTAAGGATTATTTGTTGGGAGTTAAGCTAAAGAGGTGGGTTTTCATGCACGTGTGCATTCTCTCCAAGTAAGAGAATTGTAGGGAATTTGATTCCCATAGGTGCCAATTTGTAGTTACAGAACTTTGAATCTTCCTGCCTGGCTTGTTGTTGAAGCCTGGTATGGAAGTGGGGCATCCATAGGGGGCACACTTCCTGGGTGGGACAAGCATGTGGGGAAATTAGAAATTGTAAATTGGTTATTGAACTTGGCACCTGAATTGAAGTAGTGTTGTTCCTGAGATACCTTCTGCGATAGGATTTCCTTGCCCAAGTGGAGTTTAAGCCCCATCTCGAGGGTGACCTGCTGTCAGTTTGTGGGAAATAGAGTCTAAGGTTGGGATGAAAGTCAGAGGTATGCATGGAATTAGTGGCTCATTTATATTAGATAAGTGTCCACTACATTCTTGTTTATTTTACTACTGAATGAGAATTGTCCAGGAGTTGTAATCAAGTAATTCTTACATGGGATTTTACAGTTGTAATTATCTTGAGCATTTTGGAAATTATACATATCTATCATTGTAGTGTTGTAGTTGTAATACCCAGAAACTATAAATTACATGTTTTGTATACATTTCCAATTGTTCTATATGAACACACACACACACACACACACACATATAAAGTGGGGTAATTACCTAGCTTTTTTCACAAGAAGAGATTATCTATTGGTAATATTGTGTGTGAGAGGCCAACAAAGGTCAATAACAATATGTTTTTCCCTTATGATAAATTGGAAAGTTTGTAGGACTTTGGATCCTCATTTGAGTGTCAAGTAGAAAACTTATAGCTCTATGGTTAATGAGTTAAAACATCCCGAGGAAATTGAGAAAATCATTCTGTAGACCAATCTAGTGCAAGACTACAGAATTGTCAGGACTCAGCTGTCAACTAAACTCGTTTAAACACATGTGTGAGAATGCGAGAAATGACATCCTTCGGATCTGGTCAGCCGACAAATCTTGATCATCAATATCATAGTAAGCTCAGGAGGGAGATCAACAATGAGGTACCAAAGTATCGGGACCTAGAAGGTTTCTAAGTCTATAGTTATTTGGATGTTCCCAACATGTCAATACTTGGTGCACAGGGTTCCAACCCTCTATTTTATGCATAAACGTGAAAGAAAGTTACATTGGTGTGATGTGTCATGCCAACAGGACCGCTAGCATGCCCTTGGAATGGAAAGTGTCAGTATTTGTTTTATCAAGAGGTAAAAGGATAGGTACCTGTTACGCTTAAGCCTATGGACGAGTGCCTTAAAACCTAAATAATCGGATCTAGGGACAACCAAATATTCATCGTTGATCTTGGTCAATCGGGGTCAATCAGATCTCAGACCCCTAGAATTTTTCCCAAACTCAAAGTGTTTTGCATGGGCCAGTGGCCCAGTGCCCAATGGGAAGAGTTCCCACGCGAGGTTTCAAATCCCTCTATTATGTATAGGCACGAACATAAAGTTGACATCATGCATGACGTGGAATTCACATACATTGACAATACAACCGAGGATTCTATGTGGCGAATTATAATTCGACCATGAGTCATGTGTGGGCCTAGTTGGGGCCAAAACCATGCGTTGATACCATTAAACGATGATTGTCATATCTATTGGCTGAGAGATCTCAGTCGTAGATCTTACGTTTAAGCTTGGGAGTTTTTAATCTTGATATTAACTTGATTAACCATCTTGTAATCATTGGGACGTCAGATATCGGGAATATACAAAGTTACACCATGCCAAGAGAATCCGGATATCTGGTGTCTAGGGTTACATGTCACAAAGAAGTTCATCCACATGGCACCCAGTGAGTGGTCCATGTTTCATAGTAAAGGAATGCCACATGTCACCCCATGGTGGTGCCATGTGTCACATGGAATTGGTCGAATTGGACATGGATCCGTGGGGAAAACAAGTGCCACATTTCATGCCACATGTCTCACTATGTGTCATACCACATGGTAGTAGGGGATTTGCTGATGATTCAATGGGAGACAATCAACCCCTGGACCACCGAGGAGTTTTGTTATCTCGATGTGGTGGGAAGTCAATAGCCCAATGATCCAGTGTGATGTCAGAGGACATCACACAACCAATAGTTCGTGGACAGATGTTAGTGCGTGAATAGGTGATCCAAGCGCCCTATGGTGACCTGCACTCCACGTTAGGAGGCCATGTGTCACATGGTAATAGGGACACAAGGGGATGTTGTGTGGAATATTGTGACAACACCATGCATCAGAGGGATAGTTCAACCACCGAATCGGGCCTTGAGTTTAGAATGGACAAGATATTTCTTTGATGGGATAATAATTCAACATCTAGTGATTATGTGTCGTGACATGGATAAAGATAGATGGCATAATATGATAGGTTCGTGTACCAAATATGTCAGCGCATACCGGATCGAAAACGAACCCATGTATGTGAATACTGGGGAGCAAATACCCAATGGTCTGACTACTCAATGTGACGTCGAACAACGTCATATATCCAATGCCCGATGTACATGTGGCACTATATGATGGGGCCTCATACTCGGGTTCCAATCTTAGGACGGATCAACCCTTTGAGGGTTATGCAAATTGAATTTACTCGAGGTTTCAGGACCTGATAAGTGGAAGGTTCGATGGATGAGGTTGCAAGTGCCATGCCTACAATGACAACTGTGTTATGGGGTGGCATGTTCATACACATCAGTGCGACTTCATATGTGCATGATGACACTGAGCCACATGGATGCCACATGGCATTACGAAGGATTTTGGCCAATGAAAAAGCCAGAAACTTCCAAGAGCCATAACTTCTGATCCAGAGCTCGGTTTTGAGCGTGGTGACAATCATTAGAATTCTTTGGATTAGCATAACCAATTTACGAAGTCTAATTGAATAAATGAATAGTTGGAAAAATAGAAAAATATCAACACCCCATCCCTTAGAAGATACTTAAGGGGTCGGGTATGTTGCATATTACATCCTTCCCCTCCTAAATTTGTTTCCATCCCAAGAAACATCCACAAAATATGTGGTCTCCCTAAACTTCTGCTTTATCCATGACTAAGTCTATTGGAAACCCCAAGTTTTGTGCCACTGGAAAACCAAAATTTATGTCAAGTGGAAACCCATGGATTCCCTATGATGGAAACCTTGAATTTTCCTTCGTCAGCTTCAACCATACTTCATCTAGCTTCTGCATGATCTCTTTCCAAAGTCGGTCCAACCACTTCTCATGCAGAACGAATGTCATTCTCATCGAATTATGGTGCATCATGTCGTAGTCATTTTGATGTTGTTGTTGCTACCTACTACAATTGTTGTCACCAAACTGTCTAAGTGTTGAACCATGCTGACCTGTTTGTTTCTTTTACTTCGACCATTCTATCATGTCTTCACACATTGACGTCCTCAAGTTCTACAATGGTTGGGTGATCAATCCAATGGTCACGACCAACTCTTGAGAATTCATGTATCCTCATGTCAATCATAGTCTTTCTATTCATAACTTTGTCTACTTATCCAACCTTCAATATTAGGGAAAATTTCTTCTCCTTCACCCAAATATGCCAAGCTTTCTTTGCAACCTAGTGTCACAACTACTGCCAAGCTAACTAACTATTGTTCACAAACCACTGTGTTGACTGCTTTTCTCCTCAACCCAACAACGGTTTTCTTTTTCATGATGAAGTAAGATCGCAACCTTCCTCCAACTTACTAAGTCTTCATCCCTTCCACTGTGGCACCTTCTTTCCAAAGAACCCCTCTACTTAGACTTGGACAATGGCCGGTATGAATGATGAAGATTAGAGATCCAAGATAGGCATCGTAACTCGACGCCAATCTCAACTCCAAGAAGGATTGGGAAAGGATGGGTGATTATGAGGCACGAATGGAGTCATGAATTAGAGAATTTAAATCACTCTTGGAGAAGGTTGAGACCTTGAAGCAAGTCGAGTTAGGAGCACTCGAGGAGGATGATGACCCACGTCAAAGCAATATTGTAATGAGGGAACAGCCTAAAGTGATCACAGAATGAGGTAAGCTTGTTGAATTTTACTTTTTTTCATTCAAACATTTTGTGAAGGATGGTCTATTGAGAGAGAGGTTGGCTTTGTTGGTTGAGTCCGAGGAAGTTCGAACAACACCAACACTAGAAGAGCCCAAAGTCTTGAGAGAGATAGTCTAGAAGAAAGAACCTTGGGAAGAAATGATGGAGGGATTGAATGCATTGGTGGCATGTATGCAAGAGTCCACGACAGAGGATTTGGGACAACATTCGTAAAACAAAAGAAAAGACGTGAAGGGACTTCATTTTGTGAAGACACCAATAAGTGGGTTGTCCACCAATGCTACCCATAGCTTCATGATTGAACGGAGTGTGAGGTCACTCCATCGCAAGCCTGCGTGTAGCACAACTTCGTGCAAAGTGGTCAACTCAGCAGAGATGCCGATGACAGGAGTAGTTCATTCCGCACCAATAAGACTGGGGAAATGGTTTGGAAATCTAGAGCTGACCGTGGCTCCATTGGACGATCATGAGATGATCTTGGGGCAATACTTTTTTAGACTCGCTAAGGCAGTTCCACTCATTCATGAGCATCGATTGGTGTTTTTGGATGAAGCCAAGACACTAAGTGTGCCTATGACAACGAAGAGAAAGCATGGCCGAATACCTAGAATTTCTACGATCACGTTGATTGGGGAAACCAGCAGGGGTAGCATAATGGTGTGGGTAGCCGACTCAGATATAATGGTGTGATCACAACTCTTTTCATAAAACTGAAAACTAACGCGCCTCTTCCACGTTCACCATTACTTGTGACAGAAAACTTATTCATCTGTTTCTATACATATCAATCTATCTACCGATCTTCTACATCAATGGAGATATAAACACCTAGTACATTAATTAAAATCCTATATATACCAATTTAGCATTCTACATCAATGCCATTAGAATACAAACACTAAAGTATGTTTGAGCTCTTAATATGGATTATAAGCATTAGTACTTGTCAAGTATATATACCCTCTTGATTATAGGGCCATTCAACACCCTGATTTGCACAATCCAATGTAACTGTCCAAGGTTCAATATAGTTACCAAACTGTAAATTTGTGCCAAAATAGTTATTGTGCTTCTCTTCAAAATGTCAGTTGATGCTCTTTAAAATGTCATGATTTCTAATATATGTTATAATTGACAGCCTCGCTTAAGCTAGTTTTCTCAATAGAACAGGAAAGTTATTCACAGCCTCGTTGATCACTGCTTAAACTAGTATTTTTATTAAAAAAGATTCCCTCCTGGTTCGTTACAGTTTCAAATATAGAAAAAATGTACTAAATTTATCAATTTTTGATGTTTTACAGACTCAGATTATGTTTGACCAGATTCAACAGCTACGCAGAAAGGTACTTTATGAAAATGATGCACAACTTCTAGTGAATTCTGGTTTTCATTTTGAGACATCTATTATTGTCATGATGCATTTCCCATGTAAATTACAATATATTTTACAGAAGTACTCAGGGATAAAGTTAAACTACAATATATTTTCCTCAACTATTTAAGATTTTCAAAACATGCAATAATCGTGGCCCGTCTAAATGTGATTTGACATGCACTATGGTCTTACATGGATCCTCGAAATTAATTTGTTCCAATGGAGAACTATTCTTGTGTGCACATAATATTTACCCCAAAACTTTGCGTGCTAACATGCCTCCAACACTATTACTTGGTCCATCCTCTAGCCAATGGCCTTGCTTATGTTGTGATTGATGCCATGGAAGGGATTGTCTTCATGAGCTTACGAAGGAATTCCTTGAACCAATAGTCAGATTCGTCGAGGGTGGCATGGAGTTGTTGAGTGAGCCTAACGACTTCATTTGTATTCGTCATTTTCTTGATCATGGGGGCGGCTGCGAGTTGCACGATTGCAAGCTGGGTATGACTTTGGCTTTATCAGCCGCATCATTGTCCAACTCAGAAATAGTCTATCTTGCTATGGATGTCATTGCATCTTGGCACTCTCTTGGAGGTAGGGAATCCAAGCTTTTATTTTTTTGGGCGACCCCTACTTCAGTTGTGTGAACCCTATCATCGATAGAGCTAAGTTCAAACGGATTCTGCAAATGGATCCACAGAGTAAAATTGTATTTGACTAACCATGAAAAAAACTTTATTCTAGTCTGACCATTATGGATGGATTCCTCGGTCAGTACAATCTTTTTCTGCAGCTCCAGATCCTCTAGTGGCAATTGTTGGAGTGGAGTGGGCAACAGGAGGCTCTACGACTCTAACGCCCGAAGACAAGTCTTCATGGTCGAGAGTTTGAGATAGGGGGAATGTCCAAAGCCTCCTCCAAGCTGTTAGGTGTTTGTGCATACAACTAGTTGGCTGGGCCCAGGAGGTCGTTGAAGGTTGTACTAGTTTCATTATGTTGAGCCCTTGTATTTGCATGCTCTAAGACTTTGCATGTCGTAGTCAATGAAGTGGATGTCCTGAACCTTACCAATCTGAGATCATGTGAAGCTAACATTGTTGGGTAGTGTTGGCTCTGGTATCTCTCTATCCCTGACAACCTTTGTTTTGTTACAATTCTCCTGCTTGGTCGATGAGGCCATTTGGAGCTATAATCTAGAGGTATTTTGGTATGGTTGGATCTCTAGGTGGTTGAAGGAAAATACAGGGTTGGAATCATTGAATTTGGACCTACTCATTGTCAAACATTGTTTTTTGTTGCTATGCATCGATAAGGGACTGAACTTAGACTCAAATAGTAACCCATGAGTTCCAATGGGGCAATATTAATTCTTGTGAGGGAAGATCTCCATCCTAGTATGACTTTATGATCTATTGGTAAATTTTATAGGAAGTTAATAACTTAGAGTAATACTACCTGTCTTGGGGACCACTGGGATATAATTTCCTACACCATCTTGTCACCCCCCTCGACCATCAAGGGCTATCGAAGGACCGTTTCACCTCGTTTCCATTTTTGGATTTACCTTATCACTCATCCACGTCATCCTTGCTTCTGTCCTTTCGTAGTCATTAGATATTCAAAATATGTTTTATTGTCAAATATGTAACATATTTGGATGGGATTTTCGCATTTACGGTTGGGTTATGTGAAAAGGTGTTAACACCTCGGGAACGTATGACAAATATATCGATATTTATTTCACAAAAGGGTCTATATTGTCACCTTACTTTTTAATGTGATGTTGAAGACACGATACATGCACGAAGTATTATTCTTTTGCGAGTGTTGTGTCTGATTCTAGTGCACCCCTACATCAATTCACCAAGTCTTGATCTATCACATCGACCCCTAGCAAGTCACGACTCTTTTTCATGTGGATCCAGCTTCATGATCTTCACCATGGAGGATCTACACCAATCGAAATTGTATGTGGGGGCATCTTCTAACCTCCCAAATCATCCTTAGGCCTACATGGCTTGTGTTTTTGCTCAATAGGAGTCTGAGGGCCTGGACGAATGAAATTTCCTATCGGTTGAGCGCGTTGAGTTGTTAAATATATTCTTCATGCACCCCTCCATTTCCTGGCTACCCAAAACCTTTCCCAAAAACACATGTACTAGCAAATATCTACACCCGGCATGAACCTTTCCCTTATGGAATCTTCAATGGTGGCCCATTTGTGGAGATGTTCTCAGTGTGTTTCCCACCACTGCACAAGTATACCTACAAGTACCGTATAGATGGCATGTACCAAGTGGAGTAAGAGAATTTTCATCTCAAATGACATCTATCTCTTCATGAAATTCAACAAAACACTGTTGTCGAATACCCAATTAATACTAAGTAGGACAGGGTAGGGATCTGAGTCATCCATGATCTCAATCACCTCAAAATATTTCTTAGACTTTACCCCTTCTATGTTCACTTCGACCTATTCCAGTTGGCCTATAGGATATATTCTATATTTATTATCTATCCAAAGTTGAATGGGGTACCACACCAAGTTTGATTTACCCATCAACTTCCAATATTTCTTCGATAAGATGTTCACATCGGATCCCAAATCCAACATGACACCATCCATCTCATAGCTTATGATTCCATTCATCATCTTGCACTCTTTTCTTATACACTTTTGCTTACTAACCTAGTACACATCCCTTTCTAGTAGGGCGGTTGATATAGCTATAGATATCCCTTCATCTCCCATGCAGGTTGTTAGCATGTGCATCAAATTTCTCGCAGCATAAAGATCGCTCAACAACTTGAAACAACAATGAAAGAAGTTATTTACTTGATCATTGGTTTCTTCTTCATGATCCATGTTGCACAATTGTTCTTCTTGTGTCATGTCCTTTAGCTATTCATACATGTTCTCCTCTATTTCCCTCTGTTTATCCCGTCATAATTCCTCCTACCTGTGGGCTTCTTCCAATGAATTTTGTGTTGTGCACTGTATTTCCTCATGCACACAATATTGTTTTAAATACTTCTATGTGGTGCGTTGTAATTCTTCATGAGATCAATCCTCCTCCAACAATCTTTGTGTCTCGCATTGTGCTTCCTTGTGTACTTGGGAATCATCTGGTGACATTTGTGTCACACACTGCATCTCTTCTCAAATTGTTTCTTCCTCTAGGGTCCTGTATGCATGAAAAAAAAACTACTTATTATGCAACATAAAACCTTGGAGGAGGTTGGGAGGCCTTTTATATATTATTCTCCTCTCTCTGGCCCAAAATCTCTCCACATTCTAAGTCTGCTCATGTCTTCTCTCCAGATCGAGTTATAACCCACACGTAAAATTCCTCATCCTTCTTTTGATTCACGCCTTGCTCTACAATTACCATGTTGCAGTGTCCTTCTCTCTCTTCACACTTTTTCAATAAGTTGAGGCAATATTCTGTGAAATCCTTAGTGCTATAGAAACATCCATAAAGAGTGTGTCATTTGGTGCAAAATATCAATACGTGGCATATCTCACCACAATTAAAACAAGTGGGTGGTATTCATCCACCTCATCCTCATCCTCATCCATAACCACCCTTGGAACCTCCTTGATATCCACCTCTCTCATCCCCTCCGCAACCGCCTCACATCATGCCCTATGGATTTGCAGAGATCACGGAACAAAGTATGGTGAGTCTTATAATGTTTCTCTAGTGTTGGGAAGCAAGGTGGTATATGTCCCCATTGTCTAAAAATATCACACCATTCTATCTTAGTCCCACCCAGAAATGGATTTAGTGCACCCATTACCAAATAATTTCCCCATGTAGGAAATTCATCCCTGCGATGACCTTCTGATCAACATGTATAAAACCACACATGCTCATGCACCACCTTCACCTTCTCCATATATTGCAACTTCATTTTCAAGTTTACAAGTTGGGATTGCACCTCCGCCAATCCTATTGATCTTTCTCCACCTCTAAGTGTAGCCTCTAGGTGCATCACAATCTCTATCTCCTATGCTTGGATAGTAACCTTTTTTTGGATGAGTAGGAATCGACTATGGGGAAGCATCCCCACAATGAACCACTCGTTGTCCTAAATGTCATGGATCTATAATGTCAACCTATAAACCAAGATCTTGAATTGTTGGTTATAATCCCACATGGTCTCTCTCGGATGATGCTTGATCTCCTTAATCTCCATAATGTATTGAGATTCTGACTTCAACTTTCTAGAAATCCTTAAGAATATCTCTCTTAATTTCTACCAAGGACCTCATATGTCCCACTAGTGTAGTGTCCTTGTACTTTGTGTACCATGCCAGAGTTCTATCTATGAAAGTGGTCTCTAGCGATGCAATCTTTAATGCTTCATCTTTGATCCTCTTCATAGACCATATAGCCTCACATGTAAATCAATGATGCTCTACATCATCCTTACCTATCCCAAGGAACATGAGCAGCCTCAAAGTTGTATCCTTATTTTCCATTCTCAATCTTGGACATTTTCCTCTCGGTTGAATACTCAGTGTTTGGGATCTCGATACATCTCCCTTGCAAAGTGTTATTGAATTTTTCATCTTCTTCACTCATATATTCTCTCATTTCTTCTTCTACTCCTTCTACTCCTATCATTGCATTGTCTATTATTCATTCTTCTTGGTTACAAATTTCCAAGGGGGATGGTTCAAGGGTGGGGGATACCTCCATCTTCTCACATCACTTATTTTTATGGATCTCAAAGAGTTTCCTACATGCAATCGTGCAAAACCATCTACTATTGCTAAATAATTTTCCCTTTCTAGTGGGGGACCTTCAACATCCTATCCTACTTTTTCACCTATAATTTGCATTTCATCATTCTCCAAAGTTGTGACGTCTTGCAAGAGCCAAGGGGGTCAGACTTCATCTTCTCATCCCCTACTATAACTACTTCTTATGTATTCACTCGATACCCATGTCCTAAGATTGCACCTCTTCGTCGACCTGTATTCATCTGTGCTCCTCTCTGGAATATTACTCTCTCCCACACTTCCTCCTAGTGTGGTCTCCTCCCTCTTGATCCTAGGATTGACTCCTATTCTTGCACCACTTTCTATATTCCTTTTTGTCCTCTGTTATTCTTTCCTCCTTAGCTCAACTCTTCTTCTATATCTTTCAACTCTTTCTCTTCTCTTCTCCTCTCGATCCATTTTTTCCCTCACCTCATGTTAACATCTTTTGGATCGTCTTAGTGGATCCATCTCCTCTCTCTCTTTTCCCCCTTCTCATCATCCCCTCGCTAGCGTTGAGTTAGTCTACTCAACTATTCTATTGGGATCCATGTGCATCAATCCTTTCTCCATGAAAAACATCTTGGTCCATAATGATATTTCTTCTAGAATGATTTTTCGAGGACCTTCAAAAAAAATTCCTTTCATCCTCGTTGAAAGAATCATTGTATTGTACAACAAACTCGACAATATATCATTCCTCCACTCAGTCAAACCAGAATTCAATTTCTCGAGCCCAACTATTGTCCAATGCCTTCAACCTATCCACTGTAGTTTGGTCCTATAAAAATGGTTCTTGATGCCTCAAAGTAGTATTAGTAGAATTCTGCCTCTTCAACCATTCATACAACAAGGATGGAAACTCAACAAAGAAAATATCATGAAAATTAGTGTAGATATACCCATCCTTCGAAAATTCCATGTTGTTGATCAAACCTTGAATTTCTTGTTGAGAAAACTCATCTTCTTTCATAGTTAAACAATCTTGTATTTCCTCCTAAGATGGATAGCACCTCATTCTCTCTCTTCATCATGCAATAAAAAACTTTCAGGTCATGACAACAAAACCATTTTTTGTCTTGCTTGTGTACATCCTTCTTAACACTATGAATTTGATGAACTAGGGTTCATCCAAAGTTGACCCAAAAAACCCCAAGACATTGGAATATCAATCCTCATTCGAAGACTTAAGCAGATCTCACTTGAGATGCCATGATAATCACAAAGACCATTTGATCTTGTGTCGATGATGAAGAGTTAATATACATAGGGAAGCCACTTGGGATGAAATTCACACATTCTATTACAATTCATTAAGAGATTAACGACATTCAACATTACCATATTCATCCATTGAACTCATACTCAAGACCGTAATTTCCAAGAACAACAATAGCTTATATTTTTTCCATTCCAACAGTGGCATGCATGGACCAAGAGACTCATAATTCATAAGAAACAATTTGTTGCACTCTCATACATTTTAAGAGTGATGAATTACATGGTATCATGCACTTTCTATCTGAATCTAGCCATAATACTACACTGACTCTATTACAGACCTCTTACAAACTTGTTCTAGTCACATACAATACTAGACTCATGATAACACTCATGCAAAACCTAGCCACACTCATTTCTCTTCTCTTCTCTATCGCAAACCTTGGACCTTCCCAATTCCCAACAAATAAAACTCTTATATATCTCATTGTTTCTCCATTTTTGTCATTCTCTACTATGGAAATTTATCACTTTCACCTCTACTCCACTTGCTATCTTGATTGCCAATATTGAACACTTCTTCCACCTACATGAAGCCCGCATATCCTATTCGGAGTGATGTCCATCTTAACTAACTTTCCATCTCTCATGTTTCCTGAGTTAACTATTTAGGAATATTCTTGAAAATCTTCTTCTTGATCTGGTATGCATGCAATATCTTCTTGATTCCTAGAACTCATTGTGGAACTCCAATTGGCATCCTTCTTAACAAGGGTGGGTTGATATCTTAGGGTTCATCCATAGTTGACCAACAAAGCCCCAAGGAATTGGCATATCAATCCTCAGTCAAACACTGAAGAAGGTCTCACCCAAGACACCATGAGAATCACAGAGACCATCTGGTCTTGTTTCGGTGATGAAGGGTTAAGTTACAAAATGAATCCACTCAGGTTGAAATTCACACATTATATTACAATGGATTAGGAGATTAACAATATGAAACATTACCATATTCATCCATTGAACTCATACTCAACATAGTAAATGAAAGGAACAACAAAAACTTATATTATTTCCATTCCGACAATTGCATACATTTACCAAGAGACTCATAATTCATATGAAATAGTTCCTTGCGCTCTCATACATTTTAACAATGATGCATTACAATGCACCATGAACTTTATATTATACTCTAGCTATAATACTACATTGACTATACTATAGACTTCTTACAAACTTTTTATAGCCACACACAAAAATAGACTCACAACAACACTCATGCAAAACCTAGCTAGAATAATTTATATTATCTTCTCTATTGCAGGCCTGATACCTTTCCAATTCCCAACTAAGAGAACTCTTCTCTATCTCTTTGTTGCTCCTTTTTCTTTCCTTATCTTTTATGGCACTCTGTCTCTTTCTCCTCTATTCCATTTTCTCTACCAACTATTTGTCATGCACACTTCTTCCACCCACATATAGCTCATGTAGCCTCTTTGGACTTTTGTTCATCTTAACTAACTTGCCAATTCATCCATTAACTATTCTACAATATCTTTTTCTTCCTAAGTTAATAATTTGGGAAGATTCCCAAAGATATTCTTGATCCGATGTGCATGCATTATCTTCTTGATTCCTGACATGCATTGTGGAAATATAACTAGCACATGCACCTTATTTCATTCATCGTGGAATTTCTGATGTGCATGCAAAAGTGTACTGCACACACAATTGTTCTTGTGCATGAGTTCAATATTTACCCCAAAAAATTGGGTGCCGACATAGACCTCAACCCTCCATATTCTAGTTAGATACTAAGCTGACCCTACCAAAATATCGAGGTCAAATTAGCATAGATTCCTTGGATTCCTACATTTATAGTCTCACGACCTACTTCGAAACTTCGCCTAATATCACACTGGCTTAGCGTTTTGTTTTTTCCAGCAACCACTTGGAAGGAATCATTGAGGCTTATTGGCAATATCAACACACATATGTAGTCTATATTAAGCTTAATTATGAGGTCACCTCCAAATATTCTCAAAAGTGTATCAACATAGGGGAGGAATTATATGATTCCCTCTACTAGTGCTTTCACCCTCCAATCTACCTCACCAATATGTTTTCCAGGTTGTATCATCTTCGCCAAGCCCCTGGAAATAGTGCAACAAAACATCAAGGCGTTATCTATATTTTTCATTCAGCTCCATATTCCAAATCCATATGAGGTATTGATTGCTAAATTTAATTCAAATTTATTGGCTATTGTTAAGTTTTAGGTAGCCTTGTTTGAAAGAACTTCCCTTTACTAGGCCTTCCAATATTCCTTGATATTGACTGAAAACTTAAGTAGTTCCCTAATTTCCAACCCTCTCAAAATCACAACTATCCTTCTATCCCACCCTTGTATCACTCCCAATATTCCTAGATGTTCCACTACTTGTCTTAAAAACCTTAAATTTTCTATCCCTTCCACTCCAATCCCCAAAATGACAATCTACATCCAAATCATTTTTTCTCCACCAATATTATTCCAAATCAGAATACCCACTCATGGATACCTTCCCTCTAGCAACTCCTAGAATCATCTCCTTACCCAACCTTAGCATTGTCGACTCCTCTCTCCTTTTTCTAACTTAGGAAAACATAATTTCCTCTCATAACTTCCTCTTCGTTCACAATTTCTAGGTTAAAAACAAAATAGACACCATGATACTTGAAAATGGTAGCCAAAAAATATTTATCTCTTACAAATTTGTGTAGTGTCTTAAGCTTCCCACAAACCCCCATCCTTCTCCCAATAGTTGGGTATAGAAAAATGGGCCTCGCCTAATCATTAAATAGTATTTTGAAGTGTCTTTTTTTATTTTCCCCTAAAAATATACCATCATGAAATCTCCCCTCCATATTGTTTTGACCTCATCCTCAAACTCCCCTACTAGAAATAACATAATCCACTCTATGATGATCATCAAAATACCTACATTGTTTTTTATGACAATTGAGTTTATAAAATCACTACCACTAATATACATCCTCCTCGTTTAGGTGTAGTTAAAAATATTAGCCTCCATAATTTTTTTTCTTTACATATATGTGCTAAGCTTACCCACACACCCTTAGGTCCATTACAATCTCAATCTCTTCGTCTTTGTCACACTCCATCCTCCAAACTTTTCACTACCCTCCCAAAATACGTAGTTGTATGATTTAAACCCCTCCTCCATTGTTCTACCACCTTATATTCTATATCATATTCCCATACACGACAACCATATTTGCAATCCCTTCGATTCATTCCCCTATGACCTATTCATTCCCTTACCCCCCACTCTCTATTTCTATTAAACAAATAAACACAACACCTTTTCAACATGATCCAACAACACATAATAGATCACATCTTTCACACTCTCTTATGAAAAATAATTCTCCCTTAAACAACAATGGTACTCTCATTCTCAATACAAAAATGTCCTCGTCCAATGATCACACATAGTTTATGTTATAATTCTCAATATTAACACTAGATACTACCTACCATGGAGGGCCTTTCTTTTGATCCTAATCAATGAGTATACTTCTAGGATGGTACATCAACCACTCCTCCTCCACGTCATATATGATTTCACACCATTTTCATTGGCTCAACTAACCTTCCTTAGGCCTATACAACCTCGAGACCAATTGAGGATGCTAAAAAAACCATAGTGCACTACATTAAACAATATACTCTTCGTCATGACAACCTTATCATACTTACAATGAAACAATATATATAGACACTACACCCTATTTCTATATAGCATACAACAAGAATATATTTATGATCCAGGTGGATATTAGTGGCCACCCACCATTTGCAACTGGCTCAAAACAATTTTCTGGCAATTCTGGTAATTTACTATTTTTAGTAGTTTTTTAGGTCCAGAACTTCCGGAGTCGTTTTGAGACCCTAAACGATGTTTTTTAGGCATGGTCCGGTCGAAAAATATCATCATGATAAATTTTGCCAACTATAGTATTCCTTGGATAGATATTTCTAACGATCTATCGTGCACCCCAAACGGATATTGTATGTCAAAGTTACGCCCCTGGGAAGTTGATACACCAAACTACCCAAAACGGGGTCGACAAAACTGTTGGATTTTCATCTTCCAGGGTTAGGGTTTTGGATTTTACTTATGTTAAAAATGACTTTGGAGCCTCATTGTAACAATCATCTTCTTTTGAATGCAAGTAGCCGTCACATCTCTTCTCAGAGATAAGCTTCCACCAATCTAGCGAGTCTTTCACTCTGTATTTTTACAGTCTCTGTACATTTCTTTCATTAATAGAAATCATGTATTACTGTATCTTTGTGTTTATGGTTGCATCTCTGATACATTTATGTTATATTATTCAATATCGTGGATATATCTGTGTATTTATTTGTTATATCTCCGCTCTCATTTCATGCCGAAAATAATCTAGATCAGTGGCATTAGAGCATGTTGTTCTTGATCATTTTTCATTGCATGTCCCTAACGAGGTCCGAGTATAACAAGTTGGGTCTCAATCTTGTCTCTCTTTAAGAAAATTTCTCTCTCATTCCCAATAAACCCTCTATGGCGGAAGAAAAGAAAGACGACGGAGAAGACAATCCTATCATTATGTTGCTTGAGCAAGCTTTCACGCGATACAGGGACGAAATGATGGAGAATTTTTCCCACATCCTTCAACACTTGTCGATAGAAACATGCACATCTTCATTAAACAACCACTTTGGAAGCACCTATCCTTTCAAGGTACAAGTTAATTTTGATATTATCGTATTTGAAGGTCAGATAGATGTGTATTCCCTAGACACATGGTTAAATATGTTAGAAGGTTTTTTCTCTGTTCATAATTTTTTCGAGAGGGAAAATATCACCTCCGTGCTCCTTAAAGATCCCCCCCATGTCAAACATTGGTGGGAAACTTACTAGGATGAAAGTTCCATAAAGGAGTCTGGAATATATGGGTCCGAGCCAACTTAGGATATTTTTGTGGATGCAGTAAAGGAACAGTATTACCCTGTTGACAACTATGAGGACCAGTACATGAGATGGACCACACTGTGGAAAGAGAGGGGCCAAGAAGTTCTGGAGTTCACCAATACCTTCCATACCTTGCGCACCAAGCTGGGTATCAAAGACTCCGAATGACATTTGGTTTTGAAATACCATGGGACTCTACACAGATACATCCAAACTGAAATGGATTTTCTGGACAATTCATCACTCGATGTTGCATATCGATATGTTGTTAAAATCGAGCATAAATTTAAGCACCAAAGAAAATGGGAGTTCGGGTCTACAAATCCACAACAACCAATGTATCACAAAGACATCCCTAACAAACAGTCTCCCAAAAACCAGTCCAAGCCACAGGAAAAGAAGGGTCACGGGAATACAAAGGACACTGAAAAATGGTGTGATTTCCACAAAATCCCCTGGTACAACACCAATGAATGTCTCTCAAAATAGTCATTGGTGGATGAGATCAAAGACAAGGATCTGAACCCTGATTCTGAATCTGATTCTGAAAATACTGGTAAAAGACAGATCATCGACGTAGACCCCACTACTATTATCATGACCGCAACAATTCAACCAGAAGAATTAACAGATCCTAAAGAGGGGGAGTGCATTTTTCATTCACAGATGTGGGTGAAGGGGACCCCACTGTATTTTATTTTTGATAGCGGAAGCCAGAAGAAACTCATCTCAACATAGGTTATCAAACAGTTGGGATTTTCGACAACACCACACCATACAACATCGGGTGGCTTCGCCAAGGATGATATATTTGTGTCAGCCAACAGTGTCGATTGTCATACGACATCCGACCCTTTAAGGATGAGGTATTATGTGATGTTTCCCCATTAGATGTATGTGATGTTCTCTTGGGCCAATCATATATGTGGAGACGCCATGTTGTTTATGAGTCTCGACCCCGTAGTGTCATTGTTACTTTGGGGGGTCATCTCTATAGAATACCAGAGGTAGTTCCAACTACTGTCCCACCTAAACATTGTCGCAAGGTAGTATCTCATACTACAAAATTTAGCTTCTTCACAATCTTTTCAAAGGGAAAACAGAAGGATACTGCAACCACTACAGCCTCGGTCCAAGCACCTTCTATCCAACAGAAGCAGGTCGACACGATTGCAGCAAAGTGTAAAGATTACTTCTGCACACAGGAATCTCATGTAGCTAGACTGGTTAAAAAGTTCCAACCCTTCCAGCCACATGTTCATGACAACCTTCAACAAGCTAGGCAACACAACTTCCCCAACAAGGCAAGCAACTCATCAAGATGCAGATTCAGCAAACACTTTTCCTTCTCCCTCGGGCACTCAACGCAATGGAGGCCATTTCTTCCTAAGGAGGAAGGATTGATCCAAGTGGATATCGGTGGCCACCCACCTTTTCCAACTGGCTCAAAACAGTTTTCTGACAATTTTGGTAATTTACTGTTTTTAGCAGTTTTTCGGGTCTTTAACTTCCGAAGCCGTTTTGAGGCCCTAAACGATATTTTTTTGGCATGGTCCAAAAATAATTTCTACCAATTATTGTAGTCCTTGGATAGATCGTTCTAAAAATCTATCATGTGCCCCAAACGAAGATCGTATGCAAAAGTTACGCCCCTGGGAATTTGATACACCAAACTACCCAAAACGGGGTCCACAAAATTGTTGGATTTTCATCTTCTGGGGTTAGGGTTTTGGATTTTACTTATGTTAAAAATGTCTTTGGAGCCTCATTGTAACAATCATCTTCTTTTGAATGCAAGTAGCCGTCACATCTCTTCTTAGAGATAAGATGCCACAATTCTAGTGAGTCTTTCACTCTGTATTTTTATAGTCTCTGTACATTTGTTTCATTAATAGAAATCACGTATTACTATATCTCTGTGTTTATGGTTGCATCTATGATACATTTATTTTATATTATTGGATATCTATGATATCTCTGTGCATTTCTTTGTTATATCTCCACTCTCATTTCGTGTCGAAAATAATCCGGATCAATTTAGTCCTCTAAGTTGTCATAGAAAACTCCTTTTCTTTACGATTTTATTGTCGACACCAACTCACAAAGCCTACACATAGTCACTCATGAACTAGGGATCTGTCATTCAACCAACGTCAGTTGAACTCTAGGTCCTCATGAGCTATAGTATCCTTGAAACTTGAGCATCACCTACCTTCTAGGATATACATCCTTATCACTATTACTGCATCAACTCATATTACATCCCCTCCATCTAGGACACCTAATGTCTCCACTACCTTGGCACATTTCTGCCTCATATTTATACTTTCGAGCATCCAGGATGCTCATACTGACACTCCATTCTTGTTTCAAGTACCTCTCCTTCAACAACCAATTATGACACATAACCTTAGTTGGTTTCATCTAGCACACAATTAGGATAGTAGGATGATTGGACCTATTTGTAGTCTAGAGTTTCACACATTCTACAACACCAATTTTCAAAATTCATGGGATATATAGATTTTTCTTTCGCACATGGAACCACACTCTAACTTCTTAATTATCACCACATATCTAGACAAAAAAAATTGACCACTTCTTCATCTTTATATTGTTATGTTTTGAATTCAACTAGAATACTATACTTATTTCTAGCTCCAATGATATAGATAGCCTTCGATCTTGACATAATTCCTCCTCAATTTTCCAATAATAGCACTACCAAAATACTCCTTAACTATAAATACTCCTTAACTACAAATGCTCATCATAAACACTTCACCTTACCTCTAGATCATCAATAATTAGTCCCAACACTACCATCTTTCCTTTTATTTATTTAGTTTCATTCTTAAACTAATAGGAAATTAGGGATTCTTTTAGACTAAACTAGGAGGAATTGACGTAGGCCACTCAAATAGACCCACTAAGGAAGATGCGCCATTAGCATTAAACCTATGTGTCCTCCTCATGGGGAATTCTCTCACCAAACCATCAACATCCAGCTTCATAAACTCGATTCAAAATTATACAGCATCCTCCCCAAGGAGGATGCACCGACCATTCTAAGTGTCTCTAGCTTCGCATGCAATCTTCAAAGGGATATTAATCATTTTAGTTATTGTTTATTGTTTGACTTACATCTAAAACATTTGGTTAGAAAGTGTATTCATATTTCTATCCTTTGGGTCATGTGTATGTGTAGGATCTTTTCATCATTGCTTTATCAACCCTCTAGATGCGTGGATCATTGGGTCATCCTATTATATTCCTACATAAACGTTGGTTGGCTAAAATAATAGATTAAATCGTTTTTCCTCAAGACTCTTACATTCTAATATTTTTCTTGTTATTGGATTTGTTTTGGGGTTAATGTTTTCTCAAGGCTAGCGTATTTCACCTCTTAGATAGCGATTTAGAAGTTGGGAGATTGTGTATACATCAAATTGTTCCCTTCTCAAACAGGATGACATTGACAATGGATAAATTGTGTGTCATGTCTCCACTCTTTCTTCTTTTACAATGAATAAATTGTGTGTCATGTCTCCACTTTTTCTTCTTCTTTTAGTTTTTTTTTTTTTTTTTTTAGATTTTGAATCTAGTTAAATTTTTTATCGGAAGTAGGATTAGTAGAAGTGAAAGAGGACATTGATGTCTTAATTCTTGTGAAGGATTTTTTTTCCCTAGTTTGTCCATGATTTACGGGACTAGCTTGTGGCTTGAGAAACCATAACTCAAGGGCATCTAAGCTGTTAAAATCGCCAGGGGATCGCATCCAGCCTGTTCCACACCAACCCTTAACTTGGTTGGATTTTTTTTCCCCCCACTTTTCGAACCAGTGACTTAACATCACAGAATGCCTTAACAACAAACTTTGCAACCAACTGTCCTACACCTCGAAAACATCTTGTAAAGGATTTAAAACCCCTACAACAACAACATTTATCATGAATGGTAAATTAATTGTTATAAAAAAATCCTCCATCCAATTAATAAAAGAATTTATCTAACTCAATTACATCATTAAAAGTATTATGTACCATTAGTTATCTTTTTTAAATGCCTTGAGAAATCTAACTTTAAAAAAAACCTAGAAATTTGCTTTGTTTTCATTCATTGAAGTGTTCCCTATTCAACCGCTATTGCATCATGAATAACAAAATTGCTCCCTAAATATAATATTGTACTGATGAAATGGGTCTACATCTCATAGCGTTTTCCTTTGCAATAGAAAAAATGGCAGAGAAATAGATACAAATTCATCAAAAGAGGATTGGTTATCCACCTTTTGTATATTGGTTATAAAGGTGGTGTTGAACGATATAATAATTTTACCTTTGACGTAGATTCTTAATAAAGTTCAATAAAATCCTACTCAACTTATCATAAAAACCTAAAAATAACTCTACTAGCTAGCCATAATACCCTACAAATGTTTCCTCTAAAAGGATTTAAGAAATTTGATAAACTCATCCCTTTTAATTATATTGTATCATAAAGAAATTATGGTGATCATATATCATTCTTTGGAAATTATAGGAGACGTCTACTAATATTCCTCGTTGACCAAGTGTATAGCCTATTCTAGTGATTAATTGCAACCTTTGATATGACTTGAAATCCCAATCCCTTGTTCAATATTGATTTTCCATATAGTATTTTAATCTTTTCTCCCACTTTCATATCCATTGAAAAATTTAGTATTAGCATTTCTCATCTTTTATTTTCAAATGTCATTTACCTTCTTGCGAATCTAATAAAAACTTCTTTAGTTATACAATGAAACAATCTATACCTTTGATTCTTCTCCAAAACTTTCAAACCATCCTTTGAATATACCTATGCATTATTTCAATTTTCTTCTCTCTTTAGTAAGGAGTTCATGGCAATCCCTAGGATTTTGTTATTTTTTAATTTTGATCAATTTGTTTTGGATACCTCACAACATCTTGTCCTTCACTAACATAATACTTGACCCATTACTCCTAGACAATATGGACATACTCCTCACACTTCAATCAATGTGAGTTGAACTTAAAATGGGAAGGTGGCTTCTTATCCCCAATTCCACCTAAAAGCATGATCGCTCATCTAATATTATTCATACAATAGTCCATTATCTAAACTTTTGATTTTTCCTTTTACATAATCTATAATACTATCTCCTAAGAAAAACCTTTCCTCATCGTGATATTGATCTAGGTCATAGATATTTTAATGGGTTCCAAATTCATTAGAGAATGGAATGAGAAATAACACTGAAAATAGTCTTGGAGTATTTGTATCCTCATAAATTTCCCTATACTTTAGAAGAATGTAAAACTAGATTGAGAGAATCACTTGCAGTAAGGATAGAAGAGTTTAAACCAAGGATAGAAGAGTTTAAACCCATCGAGGGGGAAAAAACATTTAAGCATTTTTCTTTATTTAATATTTTCCAATAAATGTTTAAGATTAGATTCCAAGGATATAGTATCTATTTTTCTCCATGAATGATTCCATTATATGAAATTATAACCTGATTTGAAAATGGAACCTATCTTACAAAAGTCCATCCAAGGAATAACTTGTATAGAAGAGATTTTTTAGCTTCCTCGTTCATTCTATTTCTTGGATTTAAATAAAATGTCAACTTTATGTTTTTGGACAATCAAATCGTTTTGTCTCAGTAGATTCAATCCCTTTAAGGCTACGATATAGGATTATCATTTTTTCCCACCCCTTGGGGCTTGTTAAATCGTATTCCTTGTCCTTCTTATTTAGCGATACAATGTTATTAATATCACTTCAAGGACTTGATTGAGATACCTATCATTGTAGATCTTGCACTCTCATATTCTTCACTTTAAGGGTTTCTACAGATACCTACTCCGACAAGAGATTGTGTTAGACACTTGAGCATATTTGACTTGATTAACCTATGAGATACAAGGGAGTAGAGAAACCCTCCAAATGATGATCATAACATATCATCTCTTTTATTGATTAGATAGGCTTCTTGGCTTGTCATTTGACATAAGGATCCTCTTCTTAAAAATTTGGATTAGGCAAGTTAATAAGATTTCTTTTGTATTTTAGGTCCTTCCTTTGTTTATTATATAATTTGAAGAGTAACTCCCCTATATATAAAGGAAGCTATCTTCTATCTAGGAATTCTTAATGTGAAAAATATTATCGAATGCATCCTAGACCTATCCTAGCTTTATGATTTTCCTACATTCCAACTCCCTTGTTTTTTTAGAGGTGAAGAGACCTAGGATTGTGGATTTTGTTTTTCATTTGAAATAAGATGAACATAATATTAGTGAGATTTAGTAGTCCCTAGTTTTTCTTCTTAAAATCCCATCGTGATCACAAAATTCCACATCCTCCTTTCAATGGGTGCATTCATTCTTTAGAATCCCCTAAGATTTGCATTTGATACCTCTATAGTGAATATTAGTTTACTCATGAATCCAATAGTCATAGCCACTCTCCATGATGATTTTCAATAAGGAAGGCCCTAGCCCACCTAAAGATCTATAAATATTTTAGAGGCTCGTGTATATTCCATGATTTCGGTTTGTACATCCATTCTAAAGAACTTTTCTATCTTATTCCTTATATGGTCGAATATCTAAACTTTCCTAATGAAATTTCCTATATATTCCTTATATGTACATCCTTCCTAATGTTGGGGGGTTGATGACCCAGGTTTCGTCTAGAGTTGAAAAAAAAAACAAGGCATTGACATATTAATCCTTAGTCGAATACCAAATAAGGTATCATCTGAGATGCCATGAGAATCATAGAGGCCATCTGGTCTTGTGTTGGTGATGAAGGGTTAAATTATATAGGAAATCCTCTCAGGATGACATTCACACATTCCATTTCAATATATTTAAATATTAACATCATGTAACATTACATATACATTCATTGAACACATAATCAACATAGTAAATGACAGGAGTAACTGCAACTTATATTATTTCCATTCACACAATAGCATACATGGACCAAGAGACTCATAACTAATCAACAACAACACCTTTCACTCTCATACATTCTATAAGAAATACATTACAAGGCACCATGCTCTTTCTCTTGGACTCTGTATATACAAATAGGTTGACCCTATTACAAACTTCATAAAAAACTAGGACCAACTACATACAAAACCATAATCACAACTAGACTCATGCAAGAACATTCTCCAAAATATGGATAGAGAAAAATCAAAGAAAATTGTTTTCCGTGAATGAACAACAACCTTATATGTTTCATCCTTGCTCCCTCTTTGCTTCCTTATCTTCTATGAAACTTCGTTACTTTCATCTCTTCTCCACTCACTTTGTTGATTGTCAGTCCTCATTGCTTCTGCCACTTGCATGTAGTTCACGTGGTCTCCTTGGAGCTGTGGAAGTCTTAACTAACTCGCCATCTCATCCCTTAATTGTTCCACGATATCTAGTGTTTCCTGAGATAATCATTTGATAAGATTCCCAAAGATCTTCTTCTTAATCCTAGAATGCATGTAGTATCTTCTTGATTTCTGGCATGCATAGTAGAAATTGGACTGGCACGCATGCCTTATTTCATCCATTGTTCAGCTGCTAATGTGAACACACAAATATATTGTGTGAAATTTTGTGTGCACAATATTTACCCCAAAACTCTGGGTCCCAACATATAACATGATTCGATAATATTCCTTGTGGAGGATTGTTCACTTCGTCTTCTTATTCACTCGTATCGTCTCTCCTTTCTTCTCCTACTCCTCCTTCTATTCCTATCATTGTGTTGTCTATTTTTCTTTCTTCTTGATTACAAATTCACAATGTGGGTGGTTCAAGGGGGGTGAGGTCTCCATCTTCATCTATAATTTATTGTGAGGAAACCAAGAGAGTTTCCTACTTGCAACCACACAATACCATATACTATTGCTAACTCCTCCTCCCCTCCTCACTAACTCCTCCTCTCAGCACCTCACAACAACCAAGGGGGTTGGAATTTGTCGTATCTTCCCTAATACTACTACTTCTGGTATCTTCACTAGATACCCTACTCCTAACGTTGCACCTCTTCTCCCACCTATCTTCGTATGTGCTCCACTCCAGCACAATAATCTCTCCCGTACTTCCTCCGAGTGTAGTTTCCTTCCTCTTAATTCTAGGCATGAGCCCTCATCTCACACCCATTTCTATCTTCCTTCTGCTCCTCCATTTTTCTTTCATCCTTAGCTCAACTCTTCTTGTGTATCTTTCAAATCTTTCTCTTATCTTCTCCTCTGGGTCCATCCTTTCCCTCACCTCATATTAACATATTTTGGATCCTCTTAGTGGATCCATCTCTTCTTTCTCTTTTCCCCCTTCTTTTCATCCCCCCTTAGTGCTAGGGATTCTACTTATCCATCCTATCAGGATCCATGTGCATCATTCCATTCTCTACGAATAACATCTTATTCGATAGCAGGATTTCTTCTAGCATACTTTTCTGAGGACCTTCAACAAGATTTATTTCATCTTTCCTGAAAGAATCACTATATTCTATAGAAAACTCAATAATATAGCCTTCTTTCACTCAAGAAAACCAAAAATCAATTGTGTGAGCCCACTTATTATCCAACGCTTTCAGACTATTGACTGTAGTCTGGTCCTAGAACAGTGGTTCTTGAGGCCTCAAAGCACTATTAGTAGCATTCCTTCTCTTCAATCATTCATACAACAAACATGGAAACTCATAAAGAAAATCTCATGCAAGTCGGTCTAGATATACCTCTTCTTCGAATGTTCCACAATGGTGATCAAACCTTAAGTCTCTCATCAAGCAAACTCATATTCTTTTACAATCAACCAGTATTGTATTTCCTCTCGAGATGGATACCACCTCATTCTCTACCTTCATCATGTAATACAAAACCTTCATGTCTTGGCAATGAAACCATTTGTTTTCTCACTTGTGTGCTTCCTCCCTAATAGTGGGGGGTTGATGACCCAGGGATCATCCAGAGTTGACCAACAAAAAATACCAAGGATTTAGCATATCAATCCTCTGTCGAATACTGAAGAAGGTCTCACTTGAGATGTCGTGAGAATCAAAGAGACCATCTGGTATTGTGTTGATGATGAAGGGATAAATTATACAGGGAATCCACTTGGGCTAACATTCACACATTCGATTGCAATATAATTAAAGATTAACACGTAACATTACATATACATTCATTGAAAATAAAATCAACACAGCAAATGATAGGACTACTTGTAGCTCCATTCACACAATAGCATACATGGACTAAGAGACTCATAACTCATCAAAAATACTTTTCTATTCTCTTATACATTCTATCAGCAATACATTACAAGGATCCATGCGCTTTCTCTTCGACTTTGCATGTACTACTAGGTTGATTATATTACATACATCATACAAAACTTCTTCCATCTACATACAATACCATAATCACAACTAGACTCATGCAAGAACATTCTCAAAAATATGTACCAATAGAAATCAGAGTGAACTATTTTCCTTGAATTAAAAACCACCTTCTCTGCGTCGTCGCCCTTGCCTTTTTTTTTCCTTCTCTCTTCTAGTGCTCTGTCACTTTCAACTATGATACACTCGCTCTGTTGACTATCAATCATGCATGCTTCTACCACCTGCATGCAGTCCACATAGCCTCTTTGGAGCCATACAATTCTTAACTAACTTTCCAACTCATCCCTTAATTGTTCCACGATCTCTCCTTCCACCTGAGTTAATCATTCAAGAATATTCCCAAAGATCTTATTGATTTCTATGCATGCAATATCTTCTTGATTTTTGGTGTGCATATTGGAAATTACATAGATGTGAATGTGCACACAAAAATGTAGTGCACGCATTTGTGTGCATGCACAATATTTACCCCAAAAATTTGGGTGACAATATATAACATGACTTGATATGTCCCTTGGAACCATAAAAATCTAGGCATAATCATCTCTCTATGTTGGTTATACTCTTGAAGACAAATATTAGTAAACCCCTATCAATCATGTAATCCCTAGTATTAGACCCTAAAATATCAGATTTCACTCCAATTCAACAAATTTTATGAGATGTGTTTAGCATGGAACCAACTGCTACTTTAGGTTGACTCGATGTATTGAGAAACAATTTTGGATATTAATCCTTGATGGACTGCTAGAATCATCTCCTCCTTCATTTTCCTTGATACACTTAGGATTCTTCTATTTCTTTCCATCATTTATATAAAGGATTTTGTTAAGATTTCCACTCCCTCTTTGATTTAAGGGAGAGGATCCTCCTTTTTTATCTTCCTTCAAAAATATTGTTTCCAAACTATAAACCTCCTCCACGTAATCATCCCCCATCACATTACCACAACTATACTCTTCTAATAGAAGCCAAGGGAAATAATTATAATAAAATATATCCTCAAGGGCTCATAAGAGTACTTTCTTAATAAACCCTCCTTATATATCGGGAATTTAAGGATTCCATCTTGACCATCTAAAAAAGTGGGCTTGAGATGATTTGTTATAGTGGAAGAATATAGATCTTTTTCATGCTTTCCTTTCTTCTCCATGATCAAGGTTGAATCTCAACAAAATAAAGGAGGTGCATTGAAAAGTCAAAATATATTTAACTAATCCCCATTCTATTCTAGTAATGGTCCATGTTCCCATTAGAGCACACCATGACATGATTTATTTATAAGACTCTCCATATCTAGGCTCTAATAGGACCTCATACCTTGATCTAGTACCTTCATTCCTTGAATATATTTTAATCCCTCATTTAAAAAACTTAATTTCCATGTCACATCATCCTTGTCCTCTGTCATGTTTAATCATGATCATAAATATAGAAATAGTTTGATTCCTCATTTTAAAACTTCCCTTCCCTATTACATCATCATTCTCTTCTATCATATTCAATCATTATTATAAATATAAAAAAAACAAAAGAGAAACAATCAACTGTACTGAAAATCCAAAATTAAACTTCATCTTCATCCTCAAGCATGTAATTGTGGCTTCTCAAGCATGTAATTGTGGCTTAGGCTACTTACGAGAAATACACTTTATAAGATGACAACAAGTTAGCTAAAAATTGTACCTACGTCATCTTAAATGATAACTATTCCAAATTATTATTAAATCAAATACGAACACACACATACTCAATCTCCTAACTTCTATAAATATTCTTGTGGACATTAAAAATGTAATGTGAAGTTTAGTTTTCTATTTACAATGAAAAGTGGATGTGTATTCTTACTACTGTAATTAATAATATTCAAAAGTATGAATTTAAATGCTTCAGACCATACGAGTTTCTAAAGGTTCATCCAATGGAAATTTATGCAGGAACAATTGTTAGAGGAAATAAACAAGTCCTTGCACGAAAAGGCAAGTTTAAAATTGAGGCATCTGATATGTTCATTATTCTTGCATACTTATGAATCATGTGAATAGTTTGTTTGTGGAGGTTTTAACTAACGAAATGGGGTTCCTCTTCCATGCCATGGCTATGAAAAAAAAAATTCTTCAGTGCCCCGACGTGGAAGGACAATATCAATGTGAACGTTATCCTACACAAGTATTGGGTGCGTCGTGGCATTCTCTTGCTGGAAACTATACCTCTGGTTTCTCATCAAAGGAAGTTGAAAACGATCAGCCACAACCCACTCAATACATAGGGTAATTAATTTTATTATTTCGCTTTCTCTTTCAAATTCCAATCCCCTTTTACATATTTGGTATTCTCTACAATACTAACTACTAACTGTTTTGAGTGACAATTGTTAACATTTACCATTAAAACTTTTAGGATTTATAGTTCATTTGAATAATGAAGGCTATACTAGATCGATTTAATTTGTAAACACTATTATTTTTTCTTCTCCTTTGTCCACCTCCAAAATTTGGCTTCTTTTCACTTGCTTTTACTCATAATTAAATGCTATTTTAGAATCATAAGGTGCCATCAAATAAGAATAGTAATTATTATGTTTAGCTTAAAATAGTTTTGAGCAGATTTATTAAACTTTATAATATTTCAATAATATATCTAAATTTTGTGATGGCATGCCATTTTTATTTATTTCTTAGGTTCCTGAAGGACCCTACTTGAAGCAGCATGAGTGATGTAAACATTATAATATTTCAATAATATATCTAAATTTTGTGATGGCATGCCATTTTTATTTATTTCTTAGGTTCCTGAAGGACCCTACTTGAAGCAGCATGAGTAATGGGCCACATTAAGGCACACTTCCCAAGAATGGAAATCATTAGGAGCGCACCTCCCATGAGGGTGCTTCTTTAGCTCTCACCTTGTGAGTTGCGTGCATATACATAATGCACTATTTCATTTAACTTTTGAGCTCCATACATGTATAGTTTAGGGATCGACAATGTCAAGCAGTAAACGTAAATCGGTCCGTTATAAATTTATAAAAGTTACTATATACCGTGAATATGGAGAAGAATTATGTTCTAATTTCTCTTTTTTTTATTTTATTTATTTTATTTTTCATATTTATGTATGATTGGTTTTTTTTACTTTATTTTAATTTTTGCATTTTTCATCTCCAAAGCACCTTTGCCCCTTATCATTTGCTATTGGAACCTAAAATTCATACGTGCTTTCTCATTTGAATCCGGTTCATTGGCTCACTGCCCACCCATCTACCATACAACATCTAGTTTTTTTGGCAACTGCACTCCCACGACAGACATCTTCTATCTAAGATTTGTTTTTCTAGACGCTGCCCTCCCACCCAGGTTTTCTTTGGCACAAACTTAACAACAATATGTAGATTTAGTTTTTTTGGATTAGCATCTAAATAGTCAGTTCAATCATAGTTATCAAGTTTGAATTTAAATTTGGATTAGAATTTAATTCTATATGAAAAAAATTGGACTGCCTAAAATCCAATACAAAAAAAATTAAAAAGTATACATCTTACAAATATTCAAACATATTATTTTTTCAAAATTTTAGAAAATTGAAATGGACAATCATCATATTCATAATCTCAAAGAAGCCACAAAAAATGTTTTCAGTCATGTTATAAAAGCTACAACAAAGGGCATAGTTTTACACGAGAATGGAAATTTGTTACTTATAAAGGAAACACTTTCAAACATGAAGGGCTTGAAAAACCTTTCATGAGCTTCCAACAACCCAAGCCAAGGCTAGAAACATGAAGGGCTTGAAAAACCTTTCATGAGCTTCCAACAACCCAAGCCAAGGCTAGTGCTGAACATAATTATTCATTTCCCATTTATCAATTTGACCTTGAAGGAGAAGGGAGACAAGCATTCTTTTTTTTTTCATTTATGTATTTAGTTGTTTGATCTCTTTTTACAACTAAATGGGCATGTATCGGGTTGAGACTTTGACCATATCCTACCCTCTTTTGGATTTGAACTTGTGATCTCTTAGGAGGAAACACATGTTTTTAAGATTTGAACTTGTGATCTCTTAGGAGAAAACGCATGTTCTTAACCATTAGACTCACTCAGACTGTATTAAATTCAAATTTCTATATTAATCCACAAACCAAATCGTACCCTCAAATTTTCGAATTTTTTTGACCAATTAAACTGAATTTGGTAACTATGGTTTCAATAGCACTTTGGTTTTTTTTTAAGACCACCCTCTCACCCTAGATGCCATTTCTCTTGTAGATCTGGTCATGCATCTTACCCTAGTACTCATCTCTAGTATAGTTTTGTGATCTTTGGAGGCCGACTTCCCAACCTAGCCACTCCCTCTTTATCGATCGGGTTCTTTGGCATTTTCCCACAGCGAGCTCTTCAGCCTAGGTCATGCAAGAGCATCGTTGCTATGATCTCCCTGTCCTTCCACGACACACAAAGTTTCCTGCAGAAGTTGTTCTGGCCACCTATGCATTGTAAACTGTCAGATCAACAGTCAATCATCCAACGATGGACATGTTCTCGCGGGGGTCGTCAAATGTGAAAACGTCGATGGATTGTCAGTCGTCCATTCATTTACTGTGAATAGTCATATCTGGCCCGCAGGGTTTTAAGTCTAGAGCGAAGATGTTGTTGAGGGAATCCCATGAAAAAGTTGATGTCATTCATCATCCCATCATCCATGGGTATTTGTTTGAGCGGGGGTCATTTGTCATTAGGATTGTCCATGGGATCCCCATCGTCCAATTTACATCTTACGATCCAACCATGCTTTTAATTTCATTAACTGTGGCAAGGTTAAACTAATTAAGCTAGGTTAATATGGGGAGGAGTGAAAGCGCTAATCGTGGATTCCCTCTCACACCGTGGGATCATTCTATTCCGCAAGGAGGGGCCTCTCTTAAGAAGAAGAATGAGAAAATAGAGGAGAGAGATAAGATGAACGGAGGAGGAAATGAAAGGAAGTCTCTTGAATGAATGAAGAGAGTGAGAGTTGCGCACGGACAAGGCGGAAGAAGGCACATAAGGAACGAGAGAGCTCATGCATGAAAAAGATAACAAAGAGAGCTAGAGATAGGAGGAATAAAATAGAAAAAGAAGAAATGAGAAAAGAAAGTATGGGAGAAAAGAGAAGATGATTACTGGTATTTTGGTTGAGACTGATCTGAAAATTTGAAGGGACTTAGAACTCAGTTTTACATTGTAAAGGAAAAGGCCAATAGTGGCCTATAATGTAAATTTCATAAAAAATTTGAAGTCAATATAGAGGATTATTAAGTGAATTTTATGAAAATTTTATTTTATGTGATGTTTTAATTAATGTATGTGTAATTTATTATGGTTAGAGTTGTTGTCTCATGTTAATTTCAGAGCTTATTATTCTTTCTTGTTCATGTATGTGGGTTGGTTTGTGGCTTTGTGTTGGTGGTAAAAGAAATTTCTCTGGCATTCAGGTCCCTTGTATATGAGTAATGGTATTAGGGAAATTGTATCCTATAGAATAAGTTTTATCATCTTGAAGAAGAATAGCTCAAAGTATGGTTGGGTAGATGTTCTTGAGAATATTTGAATTTGTATGTAGTGAAGGAAAAGGAAACCCCATTGTGGGTTGGAAGAATTATTGGCATATTTCAATTGTATAAGTCAATATTGGAAGACACCTCCAACTATAGTTGAGTGGATTATCTATAGAAGATAACGACAATTCCACTAGTAATTGTGGGTAGAGTTGTCTAGAGAAGTTTGAGAAGATTGAAGAAGATGATATTTCTAACAAGAGTTTAAGGTGGGTAGAACAATTGAGTAACGATTTAAGAGAAGAAGAATATTTGGTATTTAAGAAGACAAGTTCAATATTGAGGTTGGGTAGAGTTGTAGAATAAAAAAAAGAAGTTGCACATTGAGTGGGTGCAGAAATGGTTTATAGAACAAAAATTAAAAACTGGATTTTCAACAAAATAAATTCCTATGAGAAAAAGGCCTTGATGAAACTAGTGAATGCATGAAAAAAAATAGTGGATAATTTAGAAGCTTGGCAAGAAACACAAGGGATTAAGGAAACCCTTTCTTAAGTAAAGTTGTAGGAAATTACTAGAAGCGGAAAGAACTTTGGAGTGAGAATGAAGTTTCAACTACATGAGAACTAATCAAGAAAAGGTTGGAAACTCTAAAGAAAACATAGAAGCCTTTCCATGTTAGGAATTTGATGTGCATGATAATGAGAATGAAGAATGGATGAAGACCTCACACAAAAGGAGGTAGATGTTGAAGAATATGATGAGTTTTAAGATACAAAACAAAATTTGGAGGGAACATGATTATCATGATTATGATGATGAAATTCTTGTGTATGCACCAGAATAGGGAGGAATGTTGGGTGATGTTCCATGGATAAATTCGAGTCCCTTTATGTATTGTGATGATGTTGTAGATTAAAATCATTTAACATGAAGTTGCAAAAGAATGATCTTTAGAGACATACCCATGGAGGCAGTTCCTTTGTTTGATGGATTTAATGTTTGTGCATGTACAAAACTTAGAGAAAGAAATTAGGTTGATGCTACAAGTGACAAAGAGGGAAATGGTGTGATGATCTTGAAGTGAAATTTAATGAAGAATTAGAATATTTGGACAACATTCTTGACGTTGTAATTGAAACTAATGAACATGTATTTGAAAAATATTTTGTAGAAGAAATAGTAGCTCATAAGGAGGATATGAAAGAGTAATATAAGAAAATGAATGAATAGGTAAAAGAAATTGAAGTTGAGGTGAGATATGATGAATAATTCATTATTGAAGAAGAAATAATTGAAATCAATAAGGATATGCAATTAATGGAGGAAATTATGAATGGAGAAGACAACACACTTATGGTTGTAAGTAATGGGGATGATGAGTGTATAGTTATTGCATTTGAAAATGAAGAAATTGCAATAGTGATGAATAGTGCAGAGAAAATTGAAGAAATTGAAAGGAAAGTAACTTTGAAAACCATAGAAGGTGAAGGTAGACATAAGAAGCTACAATGATATGTGTGTAAGGAGTCTTCTATCAGGGAGGAGCATGAGATTAACTATGAAGGAGGAGTCCATATTGATGATGAAAATGAACATATGGGTATAAATGCTTTCTTGGAAATAGTAAAAGAGGATGAAAAGGATATTATGGCTATAGTAGAATATATAAATGAAAAGAAGGAAACCTTGAAGGTTTCAAGTGCGGTAGACAAGCCTACAAAAGTTTGTAGAAGTAATAGAGAAGAACATGAGGAAGCCCTTGTTTTATTTAACCATTTAGGTTTTTGTTATCGAAAGTGTTGACAATAGTATTAGAAATTTGGAAGATGGTAAATAAAAACACTCAGATAATGAAGGGTTGAAATTGTCAAAAAGCATGAGGCAAATAAAATGCGTTGAAGAGGAAGGCAATTTAAAAGTTGAAAAAGTTAGAGGATGAATTTTATGTTGATATAAATGCCATTAAAGAGGGTGAAGGGAATGATGATTAATGCATGAAAAAAGATATTGGTAGTGTCAAGAAAGATTATTAAGATGATTTTAAATGTGTTCGTATTGATGGAAATATCAAGCGTAAGTATAAGAAATGGGTTAAATAAAAACACTCAGATAATGAAGGGTTGAAATTGTCAAAAAGCATGAGGCAAATAAAATGCGTTGAAGAGGAAGACAATTTAAAAGTTGAAAAAGTTAGAGGATGAATTTTATGTTGATATAAATGCCATTAAAGAGGGTGAAGGGAATAATGATTAATGCATGAAAAAAGATATTGGTACTGTCAAGAAAGATTATTAAGATGCTTTTAAATGTGTTTGTATTGATGGAAATATCAAGCGTAAGTATAAGAAATGGAGAAGATAAGCAAATTTTAAAATTTGTAAATATAGATAATGAAATTTATATGAATACAAAATTTGTTTATTTATTAATGAAAAGAACAAGGTTGTTGGTCATTATAAGTCAATCGAATGTCTTCGTGATAATATGTAGAAGATGAATGGAAAATAGACTATTTTCCTACCTTTAAGAAAAAGGTATTTTGGGAGAAGAATCCGTTCAAAATATTCTTATGCTGCAAAGGATAAGATATTGTCTATGTGTTTAAGATAATGATGTAGAAGATGAATGGAAAGTAGACTATGTTCCTCCTTTTAAGAAAAATATTTTGGGAGAAGAATCTGTTGAAAAAATTCTTAGCTTGCAAATGATAAGATATTTTATGTCGTTGTTGATGTGGCAGTAGGTTATTTGACAAATCAGTATCAATGAAGAAAATGATGACGATAGTAAGTGGGATATGCTCATGTCCACGTTACAACAAGTAAAAAGGTTGAGGATTGTGACAAGGGCCCTATGAGAAGAGAATTTAGATTTGATGGTGGCTATAGGATTGAGAAGACTGAGAAGATGTTAGGAATGTTGAAGACGGTGAAGACGAAGAAAATGTGATATGCAGGGTCCCAGGTCTGGAGATGAAGAAATAGAAAGAAAGGACTTAAATTGCTTGCCTAGTTTATGAAAAAGCATATGCATCATTAAGCAACCGTGGAATTTTCATCTGTAATATAGGTATTCAGCAAGTGGTTTGCATTTACCTAGAGAGACTGATGCATGAGCATCCTTCCGATAATCTCCATTTCATTCCCCAATGCCCGAAGCTTCCTACATAAGGTTTTCAGGCCACCAATGCATTATAAGCCATTATATTAGCACTCAATTTTCCAATGGCGAAGATGTTGTTATGGGTGTTGGCACATATGAAAATTTTGATGGATTGTGAGCCACCCATTCATTTACCGCGAACGATCAAATCTGACCTGTAGGGTTTCAAGTCTGGAGTAGGGATTTTGTTGAGGAAATCGCAAGAGAAAGTTGACATTGTTGATCAGCCCATCATCCGTCAGTCTACGTTTGAGCAGGTGTCTTCTGTCTTCCGGATTTTGGATGGGATTTCCCTTGTTCGATCTAACTTTTCTGATCCAACTGTCAAACTTACCTTAGGGATCTACTTTCATAGTTTTTAATTATTTGAAGAGTTGATAGTTGAGACCACTTGAAGTCTAGGTTGTTTTCTTGATAGGTGGCAAGGCCATCCTCTATTGCTTTTAATTTAATTAACGATGGGTTCAAGGTTAAATTAATTAAGTTAGATAAATATCGGGACGATTGGAAGTGTTAATCGTGGATTACCTCTCACAACATGGCATCATTCTATTATGTGAGAAGGGACCCCTATTGGGAAGGAGAATGAGAAAATGAAGGAGAGAATTGACACGAATTAAAAAGGGATTAGAGAAACTCTACTCGATGGAATGAAGAGAGTCAGCAAAGTGTAAGGAGAAGGAGAAGGGACAAGAAGGCGCATAAGGAATAAGAGAGCTCATGCAGGAAGAAGACTGATGGAGATGGGAGGAACACAATAGAAGAGGAATAAGGAATAGAGAATAAAGGACTTAGGACGAGTAGGAGAAGAAATGAAAGGAGGAAGGAGAATTTCGGAAAAAGAACAAATGAAAAAAAAAAGAGGATTACAAAAAATCAAAGAGAAGAGTTGAAGAAAGTTTAAGAATTGTAGAAGAAGAAAGATGGGGTAGTAGCCATGGGAAAAAAATAATTTTCTTTCATAAATCATCGGTGAAGTTTGTATGCCTAGTTGAGATTGAGACCAATAGGCTTTGTAATATGAAAATGTGAAGGGATTTAGAGCCCACTTGTAAACTCGCATCGGTGAAGTTTGAATGCCTAGTTGAGATTGAGACCAATAGGATTTGTAATATGAAAATGTGAAGGGATTTAGAGCCCACTTGTAAACTCTGAGGAGGAAATCCCATAGTGACCTATGATATAAATTTCATAAAATTTTTGAAGTTAATATAAATCTTGAGCTGGTTTTATGAAGAAAAATCTATCTATCTTATGTGATGTTTTAATTGATGTGTGTATGTAATTTACTATGCTTAGAGTTGTTATCTCATGTGAATTTCAAAGACTCTTCTTATCTGTCATTTGTGGGTTGGTTTGTTTCTTTGTGTTGGTGGTGAAATAAATCTATAAGGGACTAAGGTCCCCTCCACATCACAAGGGATCTTTTGTTTTAGTATTTAGATATTCTTAACAACACATTGCATTGTTAACATCTCTTTCACATAATGCTTGGATGCTAAGATCCCTCTTTTGATGAATATGAGTCCAATATGTCCAACATAGTTCAATAATTGGTTAGTTCACTCACAAAATCCATAAATCACCAAACTAGGGCTCTTACTCCACTCTTTTAGCTTGATACCAAAATTTTGTTTCCCAAATATGATGGGAAAATGTAGGGCGAACTATTGGATTCGTGGATCTACAATTTAGTAACCTATTAAATCCAAACATGTCTAGACACATGAATGCACATTAGCATGTGTTACTCATAGGCATTACAAAAGATTTATGGTAGTCTCACTCCACTTTTGCAGAGATCTACATCAAAATCAATGAGTAATGATCATCCAATATCATTTGTAGGCACATCACCACATGGGATGCTTTTTTCCAAGCCCTTAGAATGTGTTTTTACCCTCTAGGATATTTTTCAAATTTGATGTGCATGTGGTTGCAACTTTTCCAATCTCCATACTTTTCAAAGTGTACAACAATATATCGATCTCTTCACCAACCCCTCACTCCAACTCCAAATCAAGGAATCTGAAGAGGTATATGTCCTTACTATTAATTGTAGTTAGTTGGTTTCTTTTCATCATGAAGTAGCATTATTTTATAGAAACTCTCTAGATCAATCTTTTATATATGCCCTCACTATGGATCACAAGTTATATACACACCCTCTCTTCCCTTCTCATATCATTAACCCTATCCTTCCCCAAAACACTCATCCCAACTAATCTTACCCACCTGCTCCTCTCATGTTCCCTTATAACCCCAAGTTTATGGTCCTAACTCCTCTCACCCTCCACACTAGTGCCACTATCATAATACTTAGAACCACATTGCTATAGATTTTAGTTTCTTACAGCATGAAGCCACATCCAAAGAATTATATGTATAGAAGAGTAAACCCTTGATTTTTTCAATTCACTTGAATTTTCTAACCCTTCCCTTCAACCAAAAATTGTCCCTCTTCCAAACCCTACTACAGAAAACATTTCATTAATCTTAACAAATAAGGAGAGTTATTCCCACTCTTTAAGTCTCATTTTTACCCATAATTTCTCGGTCAAAGATTTATTTTCCAAGATAATGCTCGACAATGCTCATCAAAATAATATCTTCTCACATAAATTTATAGCTCATATTTATCTTCCCACCATTCCCTAGCCCACCCTTTATCATCTAGTTTGGGTACAATAGGGTATCCCTCCTCTACTATTTAGTAAATGTTCTATAGTAACATTTTCCATAGATCCTTTTCAAGACACTATTGAATTTGATGTCTCTCCCTTTATTATTTTAATGTAACCTTAGTAATTGCATATCAACATTATTGTAGTACATTATATGATTCCTATTGCAACACCTATAATCTCTTTAAATATGGACAAACTTATAAAATGACCTCTATTGCAATGTCTCTATTTCTTGGTGTTATGGTCTAGCAAGTTACAATGCATAAATTTATTTCTATCTCTACTATACCTCGCACCAAAAACAGTTATCCATTTGCATCATATTCCTTTTGGAACCTCCAAGTTATATGTTCCCCTTCTCATCCTCCTACCCCAACAATACCTCAATCTCTTTCTTCTACTATAAATCCCCATCATCCCCAACTCATCCTAGTTCATCCTTTATTTTCCTCTATCACAACCCCACCAACAAACATCCATTTATCCCTTATTACCATGCCACCCATGTGGCCATTTTCGTCTCTCTCCATCCCTACACCTCATTCCCTAGTATCTCAAAAACCTCTATAACCAAATCATGGACAAACAATATCTCAATGTATTGTCCTAGTGTATCCAAGGTATGAAACTACTATTACCTATCAAGACCTAGTCTCTTTTCCTCAAAAGAGATATTGTTCAACATAACACTTTTATAACCACCCACGTAACACATGCCTTACACAGTCACCTTGTAGCAACTTGTGGGATTCACATGCACCGAAAACACACCACTACACTTTTACAAATAATATTTCCTTCAAAAACTACTCATTATATATAGGACACATCACATAATGATCTGCCTCTTCTAGATATTCAGAACAATAGATATAGAGGTAGTATTGCACCTCCTTTTCCTCATATGTTTCAATAAGCAATAGCACCAAAAAACCTTCAACATCAACATTATCTTGCTACTTATACTCCACTAGTATTTTTCCACATCAAAACTAGTAATTAAATGGATTCTACAACACTTCCTATGTCAATTATACATGAGATTACAAGACATAACCATTGCATTTTGATTGTTCCTTCCAATATAGGATTTGTTGAAAATTGCATATGGAACATGTAATCTATTAATGGGGATGAGGATTTTGATTTTGACATCCGTTCTCTACAACCTAGACAACATGTTTCATCGTGGCGTTTGAGGGAAACTATAGGACATTGGTTTGAGAAACACGTATAAGAACTTGTTCAGACTATAGAGTCTTCCAATTAGGGTTACTTATCACTTCCCAAGTAGTATATAGAATTTTCCTTAAATATAATGACTCTCAATAGGACTATTGGATTATTATCAAGGCCAAACACACATATTATTTGGTGGGGACATTTATTCAAAGGATTCTAATGGAAGAACCATATTTTCTACTAGAAATATCAATCTCAACCTAGTGGATATAGTCACAATACATCAAGGTGCTCCCATGGTTGTGCAAACTAGAGACACAATTGATGATGTAAATATCTAGGATTATGGTACTTTTCTCTAAGTACAAGAATTAATCATGGATATTACATCGATGTCCTCTATGATAGGAGGAAATATAGAGGAGCCCACACTTTATATAAACAACACCCCACCAACTTATGAAGGAATATTCAATATCAATCATTTCTTCAATTTACATAATAAACTAGTGCAATATATAGTATATACCTATATTGTCCATATTCTCTCATGTTTTCACCTCATGTATAGGTTGGGGTTTTTCACATTGATTTTTTCTAGCACAACACTTTGACCCCAAGTTCAACACCTTTCTAGCATTGACATCTAGAAGGTGTATCCCATGGGTATATCCTCATGGCATCAAACAGAGAGTTTCCATCAATCTAGTGTCAATATCTCTACAACTCCAGTTGTTCTTGCATATCAACACTCAACATTGATGGATGTTTCTTACATCCTTTTCCTCTCCTTGGAGCCATTCCTAAACCAGTAGGAAAGTGATAATGCTTTTGATATAAACTAGGAGGAACTAATGTGGCACATGAAGGCACACATCCCAAGGAGCATGAATCACCAAGAGAGAACCCCATGAGGGAACTTCTCTAACCCATTTGTTATGTACTTTCATCTTTCATCCTTGGAGATGTGTGCATATGAATAAGATGTTAGTTCTTTCATCCTTCGAGGTGCATGCATATATAGTGTAGTGATTGACTCCGTCGAGTATTAAATCCAAGATGAATCCTTTGTGAACCAACAAAAGTCTATTTCCTAATATTTAATGGGTAAACAATATATTATGATGTCTCTTTAGTTTTGATTCATTTCTCATATTTGGGGTTTTCTCTACATTGACCAATACACTTTACTTCAATTCTATGTTTTTCATACCTAAGGCACCTTTGCCAAGAAAATAAAGAGACAATGATATCCAAAGTTCGATGGTTTGAAACTTTATGTCATTAAGATTTGCTAATAACATCAACATCATTCTTCATTGTATGAAAAGTATTAACAGTGCACAAGAGAATTTGTATTAGATGTATTACTAATAAAGTCATATTAAATATTTTTTATATATGTTTATTATCAAAAAAATATTGGTTTGTGAATATTTTATGTACATTTGTATATAACACAACATTAGAAGTATGTCAATTCATTTATATTAAATACATTTTATGTGATTATTTTAGTTGAAAATCTAAATAAACTGTTTAAGAATTTTTTTTAATAACAATATAACAAAATTAATAATAATAATAATAATAATAATTATTATTATTATTATTATTATTATTATTATTATTATTATTATTATTATATATTAAAAAGACTTAAAATAACTATTAGTGTATTAAAAGAAATATATATATATATATATATATATTATAAAATGACTTAAAATGACTATTAGTGTAGTAAAATAAGTATAGGTAGAGTAGGTATGAAAGAAAATCTACAAAAGGTGGACTTGAAAGACAACAATATGTATATTTCTTTTTGAATATAATATTTTTTTATTGAGATATATATAGAATGAATATTAGTATATGTTCAAAGTTTTGAAAACTTCATTTATGTTGAAGGTGAAATGATTTGTTTAGTTATAATAAATCAAGAAAATACATTCGTTTAAAACATTTATGTGAATAATTGAAATACATAGTATGATATTGATAAGATATAAAATTTTAGTTAAATTAACAAATCTGTAATAAATATTCTAATATTTAATTGTAAATACACTCATATTTTTGGCATATACAATACCAATTAATATATATGGCTAAAGAAATATTTATGTATGGTTGGAATCATTCTTTATGCATTCACCGGTTATATATTTTATGATGCATAACTTTTTCTTATTGTATAAATGCTTCAATTTTAAAGAAGCCTCACTCGGCCGGGACGTGTAAGCGACTATGGAATAAAAAATGTGAATGAAATTTGTTTTGGATGCGAAACAAAAGCTTTGGGTTCTTTGATATTCTAAAGAGAACCACGAACATAGGAGAGATATACATTGGCTATTGAGTTCTAAAGATACAAAACAACCTTGTCCTTAGAATGTGAACATTATTTATCATTGTACTTGTACATACGAATGTAATAAAATATGGGATTAAAAAATAATTTAATTTATTTTGATGTTAAGTTATTTTTCTATAAAAAAAATTGAAAAAAAAAAAAAAAAATTTTTACTCAATTTAAATGTTAGTAATTCATCGATTTACTCAATTTAGTAATCATATACATGATTTTATTAGCAAAATTCTAAATATGATTGACGCAATTTGGTAACTTTCTTGAAAAATTCATGAATTAACTTTTTTTTTACACAAGGGTAGTGAGACTATGTTTAAGATAATTTATTTAATTGGGTTGAAAGATATTTTCTACAATTTACTGTGAGGAATATATGTAATTTTTTGGGTGTTCAATATAAAGTTGATAAGTAAAGTACTTGAAAGTAAAAAAATATACTTATTTTCTACTTACTAGTGGGCCTAATGGTAAAGAACATTTGTTTCCTTCTTCAATGATTCAAATCTAGAGGGGTGTATGGTATGTATAGCTTTGTAGACTTTAGCAGTCAAACTTGGTGTCTAGCTTGGTGGTGATCTTAAAAAAATAGTATTGAGATTGATCCCCATGAATTAAGATAAGCCTACACTAATAATAAAACAATGATGTATAAAGATATAAAATACTTTCAACAATATAATTTACACAAAGATAATAAATTATATAAGTATATAGATTTTTATAGGAACTTGGCCTACACACATAATATTAATGAATGGAGAGAAATAAGAGAAGATAAACCATCACATACACAACACAACAGATAAAGAGGCAAATAGGGGACAATGAATGTAACAACAAGGGTATGTGTTGTCACAACCCAACAATCTCCACCTTGGCAACGATTTCTTAATACCTTTCCCAATGAATCAATCATCACCTTCCTGCAAGATAAGAAAAGCCAAACACCACCACAACTTCTCTAACAACACTAGTTGCATGAGCATGTTTGTACAGTTTGCTCTAGTATGGACCACCCCACCTCCATTGAATCAACATAACCACAAACTAAATCACTACAGAAACTGTAGGTGATACTTGTGCTTCTCAGATAACGAAGCACCCATTTCCATGCTCTTTACCTTGTTTTGTCATGTGTTGACTGACAACACAATCTTCATGTAAAATACTTGAACATTCCATTACAATCATCAACCTTCATATTGTATCGTACACGAGACATATAATCCTTTTCTTCCTTACTACCAGGACAAAAACTTGAAGAAAGTTTACAATGGAAAGCTAAAGGGATATTTACTCCTTTCACATTATTTGTACCGAATTTCCTAAGTATATTCTCCACATACTTCTGTTATGATAGCCAAATATTACCATATTTCATGTCTCTGTGTATTTCCATTGCCCAAGATTTGTTTTAGCTTCTCCTAGATCCTTCATATCAAACGTCCTCGCCAACTAAGAAAACATATTGATTTCAACCATGTTTGTGCTTGCTACAAGCATAACATATATCACCAAGATAATGAATATACCATAAACACAATGGTTATACTCACTTCTTGTAAATTTGGCTCACCATGAAGAAATCAAACATCTTGTGCCATTGCCTGCTCGAGCTTTAGGCCATACAATGACTTCCTATGTTTACAAACAAATTTTCCTTTGCAATCTTGAACAACTCTTGATTGTTCCATATACACATCTCTACTAATGATCATTTTTGGGTAGTAGGATCTCACAATATACATCACTTAACTCCATCACCATAACCAACAAAGATGCACTTCCTTGACTGAATCTGACAAATTTGGACAAGTGAGATTTCAACTCTCACCTCCAAGATACTGTCAATGTTTCATTACATGCAATGCATGGGATCTAAAAAAATTAGGGGCTACCAAAAGACATGTTCTTAAAACCACGACTCTTGACCTAGCTTCCCCCCCGACCAAAAACAACCATCCTTCCCTTAAATACAAGTATCTCGGAATACTGCATGCTCCTTCCTATCACCTAGGTTGTCTATACTTTACCGGTGATATTTCAAAGCTGGGGTACACATACCTAACCAATTCTTATAACCCTATGCCCATTTACATTAAAAGAAGGTGTTAACTCCACCTTAAACTATGCATTCAAAAACCTCCCACCTTTACGTGTACCAATTGCTAGCCTCCATTCCTTCAAATATGAGTGAGCCCATTAACACTCTGCTTCCATGCTTGACTTTCCACCATTACCGCCAGATATAACTCTACCTCCTCCGACAACCCTTCATAAGTTAATGAACAAGAGAGAAATTAGATAAGATAAACTATCACATACACAACACAACAAAGACAGAGGTAAATAGGGGACAAGTATAATATTTATTGTTCATCCAATGGAGAAATGGTGTAACAAATCTCGAGAATCTCTTCATGGACTTCTACATTTAACCATGAGATATATCAAGCATTTCTAGGCAACCAAAAAGCCAAATGCTTGAGAAACCTTCAAATGAATGTAACGGCAAGGGTATGTGTTGTCATAACCCAAACATAAGTTACAAATAAGAGAAATAAGAGAGAACTAAGAGAAGATAAACCATCACATACATAGCACAATAGAGATAGAGGCAAATATGGGACAATGAAAATATTTATTATTCAACCAATGGAGAAATGGTTACAAATCCCAAGAAGCTCCTCAAAGACTTCTACATTTAACCAACATATTAAGCATTTCCAAACATCCAAAAAAAACCAAATACTTGAAAAACCTCCAAATGAATGTAACAAAAAAAAATATGTGTTATCACAACCTAACAATTTTAACAACTCATTCTTTTAATTTTTTATTATAATATTAAACACTATTTTGCAACTTTGTATAAAATTCCAAAGAAAGTGAAAACCAAGAATTATGGCTCAGTTATACAAATACTCTTTTTCCCTTAAAAGTAAATGCTTTACAGCGATTCTCCATACCATCTTTAGTGCAATTTGCTTAAAGATGTCTTAACATATATCATATCATTAGTCACACGAATTACTAATGTTTTTATCAAAATAAATACTAGTATACATTAGAATTTGACATCATACCATCAATCACACGAATTACCAATTGTTTTTATCAAAAGCAATAATAGTATACATTAGAAGTTGAGGTCGTTTAAAGGTAAGCATATAAAAATATTTTAAAACAAAACAATGCCAGAAATAAACACGCCAAGATTTAATTCCTCATCACATTATAAGCTATCAATTTTGAAAATTCGATTTTTATTTTTTATGGAAAAAAATATTATATACTTTATAGAGAAAATTAGACTATTTTTATGTTTTCACCCAAAGTTAAACGCTTTGTTACCTATAATATATCAATTTTGAAAATTCGACTTTTATTTTTCATCGAACAAAATATATTAGTTTATATGAGAATGTAGTGATCATTCATAAACCTTGTACACAGTATCATCTAGAAATATATGAGAATGTAATGATCATCCATAAATTTTGTACACAGTGATCATCTCGAAATACTGTCTACCAATATTACACTATGTTTATGTTTTTTCACCAAAGTTAGAGGCCTTTGTTAACTATATTAGTTTTTATAGTCTTTCTTCGATATTCACTGCTTCTTTTTTTGCATTTGAGGATCATGACAATTACATTCAAAACAAAACATGCTTCCATATTTGAAAAGACAAATTAAGATATCCTATTTTACTAAATATTAAAACAAACATACTTTTATCTAAGTTTGAATATAAATATTAAATAGTTTGATGAAGAGAAACATCTTCTATAAATTTTGGTTAAATAGTATTTTCAATCATTTTTAGATAACTTCATGGTTACTCATTGAATTTTCTATAGCTATGAATAAATGATAGTGTTAAACTTATGATTATACTAAAAGGGGGTGAATCAGTATAAGATAATTTTTATTTTCTTTAACCATTTATCAATAATTTATTAGATGAGAAATAATAATCACTTATAAACTCAAATCACAATTCACAGAGTTTAACATGGAAACCCAAACGGAAGAAAACCATAAAAATTATCTTTATTAATTCATGTAGGAACCAACCTACTATTACAATATTAACAGGAACCAACCTGTTGAAAACACAAATCCCCTTAACTAAGCACCAACTCAACAAGATGTAGGCACCAACCTAGTGGAGACAACAATCTACTCAATCGAGCACCAACTCAACAAGATATTGTGTAGACACCAACATAAGATCCTCATACACAAAGTACCCCTGACTTCACCTGTATGCTTCATACCACAAACAAACCTTCAAACTCTAATCACATTTGGCCTTCATGCCCTAAAAAACCTCATAACATCATTCCTAGAATATTTTTCGAGACTGCAACATCACAACCTCAAAACAACGCACTTTGCAACATCGCATACATTCAATTCTTCATAGCACACCTGGAAAACAAGAAAAACCCCTTAGACTTCTCTTGCACAGCTTTAGATCCCAAAAAGACACCCCAGATCCTTTAATGCACCTCAAATATATTTTTTGCACCTTAGACTTGATCTCCTTCTTGGATGCTCTACAAATGCACATATATATTCTGTATTTATAGTATTTATTTCCTCACTTTTAGGATCAACCTATAAAGACTGGCTAAGATGACCTAAATTTTTTAGCTTGGTTGTCAGATGGAAAAATTCATATCTCCCCATTCCTAGGGAGTTAGAGGGAATGAAATATACCATTGGAAAGTTGTCAGAATAATATTTCCAAACATATAACCTATGCTCCCATTTGATCTAGGCATCTAGGTTAAAAATTTCTTCAAAGATAGGATATCCAAACCGAGCATCAAAAATCCAAAACCAATGTTTTCAACAATATTCATCTTGCAATATTTATCTTGTACATTTTTATTGTATCCCTCTGTATTTGGAATCAATGACAACAAAATTTTCAATAAACTCGCCCTTTGTCATTGATGGAAAACCTTAGTCAATTTTGATACTCCCCCTATCTCCAACTTTCCTTGTGTCTCCAGTTCTTCCTCTGTATGCAACTTCTCTCCCTTTCACATCCTGGGAGTATCCATACACCATTTTTCTCCTTTGACTTCATCGATTATGTATACATTTCTTGAGGTTCGGTTTGCATTTTCCACTACTATTCCTGAAGCTAATTTCCTTATCTCACACCCTTTAGAATGAAATTTGAGGTTCTAACCTTGATCACACATTTGACTGACACTTATGAGATTATGTTTTAATTGTTCAACATACAAGACATTTTGTTTCTTTGTCTTTCCATTATCAAGACTAACAATACATTTTCCAACTATCCTTGTAGAAGCATTATCTCCAAAAGTAACATTGCCTCTTTTTTCTTCCTTCAAGGTGAGAAATTTGGTCTAGTCCCTGTCATGTGTTTTGAATATCCACTATCAATGGACCATTGGTTCCCTTTATTTTGAGCATAAAATGCAAGTCCATATTCTTCCTTTTTTGGTTCTTCTTGCTTGTTTTTCCACACCCTGGTGTATTCTTCTCTAAGATTGCTAAGAACATCTTCTTCCTTGTTTTGTATAGGAGACTTTATTATGCATCTTCTACAGTCGCATGCTATGTGCCCATGGTTATTTCACTTATAAAATTTATTATCGTAATCGAGTAGAGGAGCAAATAAATTGTATTTTCTATTAGCAAGCCCATGAGAACTCTTGTTTTTGTTTCTCACATAATCATTATTTGCAGTTCTATAAGAACCTCTTCTTATATATATGGCATTATTACTTTCTTTGTAATTTCTAAAATCTATTGCTTTATGAACAAAATTATTGCAAGAAAAACAATAACCAAGAAAAAGATTTCGGTATTGCTTTTTGAAATATCTTCTTGGTGGAGCAACTCTTATAAAATCATTCTAGTGGAAGGAATCAAATTTTTGTTGGTCATCATTTCCTTTCGCATTGTTGTTTTCATTGTTGATGGAGCCTTTGAGAATATTGGCATAGATTTTAGGTTTTTTTTCATTTTTCTTTTTTTATGGATTTGTGACCTTAGCCAAGATATGTCTTGATGAATGGTGACCTTTGGAAACTAAAAATATTATATAATATTTTAGTATTCTTTCCAAACTTCAAGCTTCTATTCAACCTAGTAAATTTTTTTCTCTAGTTCCTTTCTTAAGGAAACTATTTCATATTCTAGCTTCTTGTATTTTTATTTATTTTCTTTCAGCTAGCTTCTCACCACTTCTTCTATCCTTTTTTCCTCTTCTAGTTGAGTTTTCAGGATGATAGCTATCTTCTCTATTTCTTCAAGATGATGATCCTCCTCTTCATATTTCTACAATTTATGTTTCTTCTTTCTATTTTTTTTACTGAGTCTATCTATTTCTTCTAAGGCACTAACACGTTCTTCTTCAAGATCTTCTTCTTCTGAATGTGGCTTTCCTTTTTTATTATATTCATTTTCTTCATCAACAAGATGTGTTTCCATGGTTATGGAGAGAGATTCTTCTTCATCATTAATATCTTCCCTTTTTGCATATAAGAATTTTGAAGCAAAATGTCATTTTCAACCACAATTAAAGCATTTGAAGGGTAGATTACCTTTGTATTTGCCAAGTCCTTCTTTTAGCTTTCTCACAAATTGTGTTTCTTCTGTCTCTAATTCACAGCTAGAACAATCACCAGATCTCTCTTCATAAATGTTTTGTAGCTTGTCTCAAATCTTTTTAGTTGATGTACACTTCATTACCTTTATAGTCTTAGAATATGATAGACCACTCAATATGAAATATATTTCTTTTGCATTTTTTTCACTTGACTCCTTCCCATCTTCATCTGTATAAGCTTTTGTAATGGATTCCCAAATACCAAACCTAAGGGCCTTCAAATGTATCTTAATTCTCCATGATGCATAGTTTTTTCCATTGAACAAAGCAGCTCTATTTATAGGGAGACCTTCCTTACAATGCATATTTTCTCAAGATCTGTCTTCCAGTGGTTAATTTATTTCTGAAGGACCCCACTCTAATACCAATTATTGAGCTTATTCTTATATTGAGAGGGGGGGAGTGAATCAATATAAGATATTTTTTACTTTATTTAACCATTCATCAATCATTCATTAGCTAAGAAATGATAATCACTTATAAACTCAAATCAGAATACATAGAGTTTAAAATGGAAACCCGATCAAGAGAAAAGGACAAAACTTGTTTTTATAAATTCATGAAGGAACCAAACTACTATTATAATATTTGTAAGAAAAAACGTATTGGAGACACCACTCTCCTCAACTAATAACAAACCCAACAAGATATTGTGTAGGCACAAACATAATATCCTCATACACATAGTACCTCTCACTTCACCTGCATGCTTCATACCACAAGAAAATATTCAAACCCTAGTCACATTTATCCTTCATGCCCTGGGAAGCCTCATAACATCATTCCTAATATATTATCCCCAACTACAACATCACAACCTCAAAAAAATGCGCTTTGCATCATCACAAACCTTCATTTTTTCATATCACACCCTACAATCAAGAAAACCCCAAGAAAAAACCCTTAGACTTCTCTTGCACACCTTTAGACCCCCAAAAGACACCCCAACGCCTTTAGTGCACCTCAAATATCTTTTGTGCACCTCAGACTTGATCTCTTGCTTGGATTCTCTACAAATGTGCACATCTATCATGTATTTATAGTATTTATGTCCTCACTTTTAGGAACGACCTATAAAGACTAGTTGAGCTAACCTAAAATTTATTTCTAGGTTGTTGGACAGAAAAAGTTCATATCTCCTCATTCCTAGGGAGTTAGAGGGAATGTAATAAATTGTTGGGAAGGTCTCGGAATAAGATTTCCAAAAAAATAACTTATTCTCCAATTTAAGCTAGATATCTAAGGTAAAATTCCTTCAAAGATAGGGTATCCAAACTGAGCATCAAAAAAATTCCAAAAACAATGTTTCCAACAATATCCATCTTATAATATTTATCTTGTACATTTGTAGTCTCCCTTTTTATTTGGCATCAATGAAAACAATATTTTGAACAGATAGTTCTAAACAAAAAATTCTCACCTTTAAGATTATGTTCATGATTGGAATCAACACCAAAATTTTAATATTTTTAATATGGTTTCTTCCATTTGTTCATGTTATGGTTAATTTTGAATTTCCCCCATAACCTAGAGGTTGCCAATTCCTTTTTCAATTGCAATTTTTAATAATAACCATCAAGCATAAAACTCAATATTATTATTATTCCCTTGACCTATTTTGCATATTTAAATGAAATAAAAGGATTTTCACCTATGAGCAAAATACCACAAACCCCATAAAGGAAAAGGAAGCCATATTTTTTTATCTGTAGATTTTTTAGAATTTTGTTATTTAATTTTTTTAGGTTTCCATGATCGTCCATTTGCATCTATCTAATTTGGTGAACCCACCTAGTTACAACACAAAACATGAAAATACCTTGTCAACATCAAGTTTTTTATTTTTTCACCAAACATCAACTTTCAAAACAGGCTAAAAGTGATTCCCCTTTCCATTAAATATTACGAATCGATAATTTTACTTCTTCTTTCTAGACTTCCCTTACATATTGATAGTAAAGAAATATATGATCCACACTTTCCTCATTGTTTCTACACATAATGCACCTCCTAGTTCCATGCCAAAAATAATTATGGCCATTGCTTCATTGTAGTATTTTGTTTAGCAATCCCAATTTAGTTTCTGAATTTTTTCCACCATTGTTGCTTTTCCCATACATATTCTTCTTATATCTTAGTTGCATACACTAGCTTTGATGAAATTCATTCTCATTATATTAATATTTTATAAAATAAATCTATTGCAATAGAACATTTACACTAAAGCACAACGTAGTTTTTTGCGCACAAAAATAGTCAAACGAAGCGGATCAAGTCACCTATTATGCATTGCATGCTATCTTTTGAGCTTGGTGAAACATTGTAACACTGCAACGTTGTGACACTGCCAATGTATTATGTCTCTAATTTTGTAGATCGACTATTCAAAGCATTACCGAAACTGGAATGTATGGCATGATATGTGGTGGAAAGAATGGTGCAATGCGTGGTATAACATTTTAATTCTACTAGCCACTAACACGAATGACTCGTATAGAATAGTAACTGCAAGGAAGATAACTCAATAAATATGAACGCTTCATTTAATGCACACGATTAAAAAAAAGTATCGATCTCATCCATCCCATTCGAATTTATTGTTGAAAGACTAATTAATCTTCCAGGTTCTGAATGTATACGCCTATAGGCGTGAAGAACATTTATAAGTGGTTATAAGAGTCTATTTCTCTAGCTTCCTATCTAGGGCTTTTCACCAATCTTTACTTTAATCTTTTAACATGCTTTCCATATTAATCGTTTTCCCACCAGCAGGAATGTCTTAATAAATGATTTTCAAATTAATGAGGCTCTTTTGTATTACTTCCTTTAACCCCATATACATTTCTCTATCAAACTACATTAGTTTTATATATTTTTCCATCATCACTCTCCTTTATAATCTATCATTATGAATCATCCTCCATATCCATAAGCAACATATAGTTACAAGTGTACGTCGAGGCCTCACCTACCCGCTTCTTTTTGTTTTGCAAGTTTGCTCCATTTCACTAGTGCAATCCTCTTCTTCTCTCATTTAAGAATGTGAGCTAAAGACAATTCATAAACAAAGACAAAGACAATTCGTAATAAACAACGACAATTCGTAAACAATATGAACTAAAGACAATTCATAGAAAATAATTTCTTCCCAAACTAATTTATCCAATGTTAACCCGTCTCCTCGAACGAGCCATGTGAAGCATCAATTAGTGACTCTATCATCAGTTTTCTTGTAATACAATATGTGAAATTATGGTCATAATATTTCAAATGAAATCCGTGTTAGGCAGCGAAAGCATAAACAGAGAAATAATTTAATAGCAAAAAAAGCAAGACATAGCAATCACATTAATTGAACACAGTGATTTACGTGTAAACATTTCTAAGAGGAAAAACTATGGGGCAATGATAATTGGTATTCTTATTGTACAAGGGAGAATTACAACATCCAACTGCAGGCTTACAATATTCCTCACACTTTCCCACACACTACGCTACACTACATTGCTACTCCACACCTCTACGGGTATGCTAGATATATAGTATCTATTAGAATGTTAGACACACTGATTACATCTTGGTCCACCAGTTACACAAACTGTTCACTCAAGTGTGCATGTGCATTCTATTTTTAGTTGAAAAGATGTGCATGATTTTGCATGGTAAATTAGTTGGTAGTGTTAACAATCTCCACTTTAACAATAATTTACCTGATATATCATGCTCGAATTAATTTATCACCTTTTGTGAAAACCAAGAGAAGTCAAACACCATTGTAGCTTCTGTAACATCCCTCTCTTGCACGCACCTTATGTGACTTATTATTTGAGGACACTTGTGTGCAAGTGATCCAGTTCATTATATGATTTTCTGCTTCGCTTATAGATTCTGATGATGAGATTGTGGATTATGATGTTATATTATGTTATTTATGTATAGACAAGTGTTATTGACTAGCTTCTCCTAAGTGTGCAGGACTCTTGATAGATTGAGGATGCCGATGGCATCAATGGACCTCCTTGGACTCTGGATCAAGTCAGGGAGTGGACTGTATATGGCTGACGATTTCTTGCTAATCAGACTCACATTTGGAGTAAAGGGGTCATGCACGACAACTAGAGATATTGAGGGAGAGGTGTGGCATCATCCCTACCACAGCCTACTAGCACTCTCACCGTGGCTCAAACTATAGGTTAACAATTACCTAGTTCGAGAGATCCACGATGTCGTGAGGGAAGACTGAGACAATCACTCATGAAGATTCTAAGGGGCACACAATAAGGAATGGTCTTTATTCCTCAGAGGCCCTTAGTCTCCCACAAGGTCGTTTGACAGAGTATTGAATCCAAAGGTTGGACATCTGCTGAAATCAGTCAAAAGGCGAGTGGCACCCTTGGAGCATGTAGTTCATTTTGAAGGGCATGTCGCATAAATGAAACATGAATAAAGGCGAGTGGCACCCTCGGAGAATGTAGTGCATCTTGAAGGAAACGTCACGATTTTTAAACACAGGTAAGTTAGTGAACCTAGACTCCTAGAAAACGATATCTTACCTTGACATGGTCAACCTTAAAATACTTATGTATGAGTAAAGTTTTTTAATTACGATGTTTCCCTTAAAAAAAATTGCTAAGACTAATTGAAATTAAAGCCTAGGTCTAATAGGATATGAGGACTAAAATTTAATCAAGCAATTAATAAAGGGGGGATGAAGAAAAATCAAATTTAAAATTTAAAGGAGAAGGAATTTATCTAAAAAATTAATTGTTTTTTTATGTGCAAAACTTGATAAATTATAACTTAGACAAAAAGGGGAAATTAAATGCAAAAAGAATGTGGAACATAGAAAAGACTTTAGTCTAGAGAAATCTCCTAATTATAACTCTACTAAACTTTAAGAAAGGCGTTAGTCTTTAAAGGAAATTGAGGGAATAAAGGGACAGCAAGGAGTGTTTTTAGGAATGCTTTTAGGTGGGTGAGGGAAATTGGAAATTTAATTTAATTAATTAAATGAATTTCTGGTGCAACTAAGGGATTGGGTGACAAGTGTACGGGGGGGATATTTCCTAATAAAAATTTAATAAAAAAAAATTAACGTGCATTTTGGCAAAGGGACACTAAGAGAAGTATATAAAATAAATGACAGAGAAGAGAAATGGATAACGACTGGTATGCATAAGGTTATACTGCCAGATTTTTCTTGACTGATTTTTCTTGTGGGAGTTGGGATACCCAGTGCGAATAGAGAGTGATAGCTTGACCTTGCGAGGTGAACTGGGAGCTAGCTTTTCTCTGGTTTGTGTGCATGGCCACTTTACGGCTCAAGGGGCTCAGGGGGAAGAAGAGTACCCCTCGCGTTGGTTGGGAGGTACCAACGAGGTCTTAACGATTAGTAAGTGGGAGTGAGGAGGATCACCATCAGTTGAAAAATATCAACAAGCCAGCGTTGGTTACGGTATTCCTGTTTAATATACCAATTGTATTAAAATTAAATTTTATCCTTGTATGGTTATGGTTTTGGATGAAAATTTCATTGCGACTAGCATAGCCGCTAACTTGCGGCTGAGAACGCCGGAAGGTATGGGCTGAAAACCAGTGCCTCCAATATAAAACATATGTGGTAATCCGTAATCCATTTGTGTTAATATGAAACGTTTGGCTGCACTGTTTAATCCTACTTAATCATTTAAGCGTGGCATTTACATATCTTTACAGTAATTTTTTAATGTGATTTAGTAAATGTTAAAAAGTAAACATGTTAACAAATGCCTTGATAAATGCAAGAAAGTTATGAATAATAAATCTGACCCATTGATTTTGGAGGACGACTAAGAATATGCCAGCATCTTCAATGCATAGCCATCAGATTAGAGTTTAAGGTTAAATAAAATTAAAAGATCATTAATTGTGCCCATTATCAATCCATTATCAATAGGTGTACGCCTTTCGACGTAATGAGTTTTGTTTTGTAAATGTATTGCTAAACAGATAGTTTTGTAAACCTTAGTTTATAATGGTAATATGATAGAAGAAATAAAAACTATTCTAGATATATATATACACCTTGCATGATCCGTAGAGTTAGTAATAGAAATTTCTTGTAAAAATGTAGCTTGCCGTTAGGGATTCATGGAGAATTTATGTTTATCTAATTGTCGGTTGTGTAACGTTTTTTTCTACATGGTATCCTCCTCAACTCATCCTTGTGACCAGCGCGTGGGAGAGTCCAGAGGAGAGGCCTGGCATTGTTCTTTTTATATAGCAAAGTTAAAAAAATATGTGAATGTCAGCGCGTGGGAGAGTCCAGAGGAGAGGCCTGGCGTTGTTCTTTTTATACAGCAAAGGAAAAAAAATATGTGAATGCCACCACGTAGGAGAGTCCAGAGGAGAGGCCTGGTTTTGTTCTCTTTATACAACAAAGGAAAAAATATGTGAATGCCAGCGCGTGGTAGAGTCCATAGGAAGGCATGTCGTTGTTCTTTTTATACAGCAAAAATCTATGTGATTTCCAGAACGTTGGAGAGTCCAGAGGAGAGGACTGGCGTTGTTCTTTTTATACAACAAAAAAAAATGTGAATGCCAGTGCATGGGAGAGTCCAGAGAAGAGGATTGGCGTTGTTATTTTTATACAACAAAAATATGTGAGTGCCAGTGTGTGGGAGAGTATTGTCATTTGTTTTAATCTCAACAAACTTGTGATTGCTCAGTGCGTGTGAGTTAAAGGAGACCTGGCGTTTTTTTTAGTTGTTCTTCACCCATCCTTGTGAAACGTTTTTATTTTTTTCTGCAAAGAAAATTGTGCTTCCACCCAACGTCTTGGGGTGTCTTACCTAGTTTTCTAAAACATCCTCCCTCTCTGCAATTTCCTGTATCCACCCGGCGTTTGGGCGTGTCACCTCCCAGTGAATTACCTCTCCATACCTCATCGAATCGCGGCCTCAATCTCTGCGTTGCACATTCCTGCTCCTTCAGCGATTCTCAGGCATATTTGCCAGAGATTTTCGTAAGCCTCTGCCCCCTTCAAACGCCTTAATTTAGAGCGTTTTTGTAAAGGAGATTTTCTTCTTAATGTTATTTACGGGGTTAAGTTTTTTTCTCTCACATTATTGTTTCCATGGTTAATGTCGGATCCTTCGTTACCATTGTTTATTTCATTTTAGGAAATGCGTAGTAGTTTTTATTAAAAGTTTTTCTTGTGCCTTCAACACCCCTTTGAATCTGATTCTAGTGTTCCTCATTTTCTTATGGTGGCAAATCATTTGTGTACCCGTATTACTTTACACTTTATTCCACTTCTCTTTACTTAATATTATAAATATATAAAGTATTACAATGTCCTCTTGTATATTTTATAAAGTTTAACAAGGCCTCCAACAAGTTATAAGTTCAACAAGTTTATTCTATTTATTAAATGATTAAAGTGATAAAGAAATTAAGTATAAAACAAAACACCTTTTTATAATTAAGATTGTTGGTATTCAAATAAATCTCTGTAGAATTAAAACACCCTTAAAAATTTATAAGTTAGACTTTTGCCGAGATGAGAATTTATAGTATACATAAAAGAGAAAATCATGTCTTTATAATCTTAACTATCCTTCTGTGTCTATCTACTTAATTTTGTCGTAGACAAATTTGTGCACAATATTAAAAGTACCCTCAAATGGGAAAAAAATGGAGAATAGTAGGATTCATGGATATGTAGCCTTTTGGGTTTTAAATTAATTAAGCAAGGTACTTCAAGTCACTTGCGCAATGGATGTTAGGTAATAATGAAGATTTTAGCCTTGAACTTCTTGTGCAAATGGAATTTGGTTTAGATCTTGGACTCCTTGTGCTTTTGGATTGATGTCATGTAGGATGGGTTAGAAATTGTTATCTCGCGTCTTGGATGAGGCCTTTGATTGAAAAATTAGATTATTGTGCGTAATGGAATTATGATGTGGTGAATGAATGTTGGACCTTAGATCTTGCACAACGAATTTATTGATGATAATCTTGCTCCTCAACTTTGGGCAATGTTTAATTTTATGTTTGTGATTAGATCTTCTTACGTGACTTATGTATACAGTCATATACCTTGCGCCTTCTCATATGTGGTCATATGATTTATTAACAGCACTTTCTTGTATCATTAATGTATTAACGAATGATGAGTTAACAACTTTTATTGCACCATTAAATTATTAACGAATGATTGTTGTAGACTTGACACTGCTTGCGCAAATTGAAAATGATATGATGTATTATGAGTTTTGCGAATGATTCTTCATGTGCCATGTTAGTTGATATTTAGTATTGATGGATTGACGTGGTCGATGATCGTTGAATCTATTTATTTAGCTAGTTTCTTGGATTGATGTTGATAGTGGGATGTAAACACCTTGTTCCTTAGAACAATCTTCAGCCTTGAGACCTTAAATGGTTTAAATCAATTGGAACCTGGGCTTGAGCATTTCTTATGTGTCCTGGAGATCCTAACCTTGCAGGGTAGGTTGGGCAAGTAGTATATTATGTGTTTTTCATGATTATCTTCATGATCATTATGATTCATTATGTTATCTTATGTTTCCTCAGTAATATCGGATGATGGTCCTTATGAGATGCGTTGAATGTTTAATATTGTACTATTATGCATCGTTGTATTTATAGAATGCATTTATGTGGGGATGATGTTAATTATTGTGTTAATACATTGACATGTGTGTTGTGGTCCATTGTGATGTTTTGTTGGCATTGTGTCGTATTCGATTATTAATGCATTATTATTGTTTCGTTAATATATGTGATTGACGTGTCGATGATTTTTCTCTTATTGATGTTTTAATTTCCTAATGCAACACTAAAAGAAAAAAAAATTGACTTGTTGTATGTCACTTGTTTTCGTAACGGTGGGGTCATTACAGCTTCTCTAACAAAACTGGTTTCGTGAACATGTCTACAAAATTCACTTTTGTATGGACCTTTTCTAGATCCACTCCGCCTTCATCAACAACATGTCTTACAAAATGGTATTTAATAGAAATATGATTCTTCTCACTGTGATAAGCTAGATTTCTAGCCAAATAAATAACACTTTGAGTATTGCATAATACTTTCACCTTGTCTTGCATCCTTCCAAACTCACCCAACAAACCTTTTAGCCAAATTTTCTCTTTGCATGCATGAGATGCACTAATATATTATGCCTCAATAGTGGATAAAGAAACTATGTTTTGAAGCTTTGACATCCAAAAAACAGGTCCTCCTACAAGAGTAAAGACATATCTTGAAGTGGATCTCCTTTTGTCCAAGTCACCTGCAAAATCTAAATCGACATAATTGCATACTGAATCACTAGAACTGTCATAGGTGATAGAATAGTTACTTGTTCCCATAAGATACCTAAGAACCCATTTCATTGTTTCTCAATGCCCTTTACATGGATTTTCCATGTATCTACTGAAAACACCAACTGCATGTTAAATATCTGGTCTAGTACTCACCATCACATACATCAAAATTCCTATTGCATTACCATATGGTATAGGAGACATATAATCCTTTCCTTTTTTATTTCTAGGACATAAACTTGAAGAAAACTTTAAATGGGAAGCCAAAGGGATTTGTATGGGTTTCACATTATTCATACCAAATCTCATAAGAATTTTTTCCACATACTTTTGTTGTGATAACCACAACTTACCATATTTCCTCTTTCAGTGTATCTCCATGCCCAAGATTTTTTTTGTTGCTCATAAATACTTCATATCAAAAGATTTGTTTTGTTGCTCATAAATACTTCATATCAAACGTCCTAGCCAACTGAGCCTTTAACCTGTTGATTTCAACCATGATTTTGCTTGAAATAAGCATATCGACAACATATAACACCAACATAATTAATATGCCATTTTCCAACTTTTTAAAGTAAACACAATGATCATATTCACTTCTTGTAAAATTTTGGCTCACCACGAATGAATCAAAATTCTTGTCCCATTGCCTGGGAGACTAACTCGGGCCATACAATGATTTTTTTAGTTTGCAAACAAACCTCTTATTGCAATCATGAATAAATGCTTCTAGTTGTTCCATTTATATATCCTCATCCAAATATCCATGTAGAAATTTTGCTTTAACATATATCTGCTCTAACTCAAGATCAAGTAAAGAAACTAGTGCTAACACAACACGAATTGGAAAAAAACTTTACAACTTGTGAAAATATTTCATGAAAATCAATACCTTCCTTTCGAGAATACCCTTTTTCTACCGGACTTCATCATACCTTTCAACTTTATCATAAACACCATTTTTTTCAGTTTGTAGACCCACTTGCAACCGACAACCTTCCTATCCTATAGAAGTTCTACCAGGTCTTTTGTTTTATTCCTTTCTAAGGTATCCATTTATTATTTCATAGATTCTTTCCGTTTAACACTTTTAGATCCCTTCATTGCTTCCTGATAACAACTAGGTTCTCCATCATTAGAAACCAAAGTGGCATTGAAACATAATCATTATACCATGTAGGAGGATTCATGACCCGTGTAGATCTCCTTAAAGATGGTTGAGGCATATCCACAATTTCCTGGATATTTTCTGCATATTTATCTTCTTCTTCTGAAACTTCTTCACACTCCTCCTTTTTTGAAGTGGTTGAGTCTCCAAATGAATTTTTTGAACTTGTGGTACCTGTTCTTGTGTCACTTCAACATCTACCAAATCTGGTTTTATGAGTGAGGATTCATCAAATACTACATCTCTCCTTATGATGAGTTTTCGGGTAGTAGGATCCCACAATTTGTACCCCTTAACTCCATCACCATAACGAACAAGGACATATTTCTTTGATATGATATCTAACTTGTAACATTGATCTTTTGAAATAAGAGCATAAGCATCACAACCAAATATTGTTAGATTTGAATAATCACAAGAATGACCTGTCCATACCTCTTTTGGAATCTTACAGTTTATTGCAGTTGATGGTGATCGATTTACTAGATAGCATGTTGTAAGAACTGCTTCTTGCCACAAATCTTGCTACAACTTGACATTATTGAGCATGCTACTTTCTCTCTCTATAAGAGTCCTATTCGTGTGTTCAACAACATCATTTTGCTGAGGAGTATAAACCACAGTCTTATGTCTTTCAATCCTAACTTCCTTGCAATATTTTTCAAATTCCATAGATGTGAGCTCACCTCCATTATCTATTCTTAAACACTTGATTGACTTGTCAGTTCTCTTTTCAACCAAAGCTCTAAATTGTTTAAAAGTATTAAATACATCAACTTTTATTTTTAGTAAATAGATCCACACCTTTCTAGAGTACTCATCTATAAATGTCACAAAATATGACAATCCTACAAAAGAAACTATATGGGATAGTCCCCAAACATATGAATGAATGTAATCAAGGATAGCTTTTCTTATATGTCTTCTTGTTTTAAACTTTTGTCTACACTATTTTCCAAAAACATAATATTTGCATAAATTTAAATTCCAAAACTTTAAACTTGGAATTGACTTGCAATCAACCAATACCTTAAGCCCTTTCTCGCTCATATGACCCAAACATTGATTCCATAAATGAACATAGTCACTTGCACCTTCATATGTTACCACTACTTGATTTATTTTAGTTCTTCCTTCAAGCTGATAAAGGTTCCTGATCCTCTTTTCCTTCATGACTGCTAATATTCCTTTGGACACCTTCAATACTCCACCTTGAGTTGTACACATGTAACCAACAAAATATAGAACTCCCAAAGATATTTAATTATTTCTAAGTTTGAGTACATGCCTCACATCTGTTAATATTCTTACATTATCATAATTCATTTTAATATGGACGCTACCAACCCCAACAATTTTACAAGAAAAAACATTTCCCATGAAAACAATGGCATCATCAATAGATTGGTAAGTTGAGAACCAATTTCTATGAAGAAACATGTGGTTGGATGCACCGGAATGTAACAATACCTCATAAAACATACCTGAACTTGAACCCGAACTTGAACTTGTTTCAATTGAATTAGCTTCCTTTACTTCCTTTGTGGATTCCTCTTTGGACGCTTTATGTCTTTTCCAGTAATCCTTTTTCAGATGCCCAAATTTTCCACAAAACCAACATTTTTGCTTACCCTTCTTTCCTTTTGACTTAGATCTTGATGTACCTCTCTACTCTTGCCCTCTTTTTGTAGATCAACCTTTGACCACCATTGATTCTATTGTTGAGGTTTATTTACTATACCTTCTTCTCATTTCCTCAGACAATAGATCTCCCACAATAGTATCATAATCAATGGAATTTGTTGTGATAAACGACATAGATGTGACCAGATGATCCCAAGGCTCAAGCAATGAATGTAATAGTGTAACCGCCTTTTCCTCATCTTCGTATTTTACTTCCATACTAGATAATTAAAAAATCAGAGTATTGAAAACATTTAAATGATCAACAATTTATGTACCTTATCTCATGCGTAAGCTATACAACTTACTCTTCAAGAAGATTTTGTTCATCAATGACTTTTTCATATAAATGCTTTCCATCTTACTCCATAATCCTGATGTTGTTTCCTCTCCTATGATGTTAAACAAAACTTCATCTTCCAAACACACATGAATGGTATTGAGATCTCTTGAATCTAGATCATCCCAGTCCTCGTTCGACATACCCGATGGTCTCTTTGGATTTCCCTCCAACACCTTCTGCAATCCTTGTTGCACAAGCAGATCCTACATCTTGAGATTCAATAGCTCAAAATTATTCTTGTCGCTGAATTTCTCCACCTCAAACTTTGAACTCTGTAGTTTTTCCATTTTCATAAACCGCCCTGAAACCACAACTTATAAAATCGGGCTTTTAATATGGAGGAATAAACTTATAGTTCAAGATTGAACCCAAAACTATTAGTTTAAAGGTTTTAAAAAATATATTTAATAAACATTTTACACCTTAAAACATTTTACCAAAACCAAAAAAAAATGCAACTCTTAAATAAATAATATTATATACTTCCACCCATTTATTAAAACATCCTCCACATACTTTAAATACTAGAACAATCCTTGAAAATTCTAAACTTTTGAACTTTTGAAGACTTTAATACCTCATGTAAAAATTATGTGACTAACACTCCTCTTGTATGGCATGCAAAGCGTTAGTCCCTTAACCAAGACTCCCTTTGTATGGTTGGGGTAGCATTAGGAAATGCTCCCCATGGACATCTTGGGAAGTGTTGGTCCTTCAAAAATTTTGATTTTTCAAGTGTGGGGAGTGTCAATGCTCCTGTAACTGAACTCGGGGAGAGTTAGGGACACAACTAATGCTCCTTTGTCTTCAGTAGCTTCAACAACAAAAAAAAATCTTGAATATTTATTTTCTCCACAAAACCACATCTTTGATATTGAGTGACCACATTATCTTCTCCTTCGCTCTCAGATCTTTCAAATCTGCTTTGATACCACTTATTAGGAAGCAGAATCATAAATAGAGAAATGATCTAATATCAAATAAAACAAGACATAAGAATCACATCAATTGAACACAGTGATTTACGTGGAAACCCTTCTAAGGGAAAAAACCACGGGGCAATGATAATCAATATTCTTATTGTTCAAGGGAGAATTACAACATCCAACCATTGGCTTACAATCTTCCTCACACCTTCTTCCCACACACTACGCTACACTACATTGCTACTCCACACCTCTACAAGTATGATATATATATA
>JASDQU010011689.1:64165-96392 GCA_032191745.1 Picea mariana | reverse complement strand
TAACATTACTAATCTAAATTAAAACTAATGGCCTAAAGCCGACATAAATAAAATAACATTACTAATCTAATATGCCCCAATTAAGTGGTAATGAGCCAATATTAGGGCTTAACAGTTGGATGGAAAATTCAAGCCTATACTTTTTAGGGATCCCTATATTATCTAGGAATTTTCCCGCTAACAATTTTTTCTAGGAATTTTTCATTCAATTCTTATTATTTTCCATAAAATAAACAAACAGTATTTTGAGGGACTTGCAAATCATACCTTTCCTTATTGGAACATTGGTCTTGGCTTTAGAAAAAATAAAATTATAATTTTTTTGGATGCATTTGATTTTGTGAAGGCGACTCCATGTTGTCACCACCTATAGTAGAAAAATACTATTATTATTGACATCCTATAAACCCTTCCCTTCAATTCCTAGGATGGGATTTTATTTTTCCCCGTTTTGTCTCATGGGAACCTCAAACTTCTAGGGATTTTTGAACTTCCTTCTCATTCCCCCTCAAACCAAACTTTCACTTATTTTCACACAATCCTATACATGGATAGTTCCATGATGGAATAGACACCTACAAAGAAATTTAAAATAATAAAAATGATAGGTATATTTCCATGTTCCCCATTTTATATCAATTTCCTTCAATGGACCCTCATGTAGAGCCAATTCCACTAAAATTATTATAAGTTCCATATCCACCTTATTTCAGAAATCCACTTCAAGATTGATAAATTTTCCTAGAGTATTACCAAGTATTTCCAAAGTATATCTACTCCAAAAATCCATGGGGAGTCTTCACATTAGCACCAAATTGCTTGAATGAAGAGAGGTGTGCTTTGAGAATCAAAACCTCATCTTCATTGTTTTTAAAAAGGCATAAATGCACCCCAAAACCATCTAATACTTAGAATAATATTTACTTCCTTCTATGATATGAACTTGAAGGATAGATAACCACACATCAAAATATGGGGTTTCAATTAATATCCAAGGAATCCAAACCACTTTTCCTCTATGCATATTGGCAAGGAAACACCTTTTATTTTATTAACCATAGCTTTCCTTGTAAGATATATTTCTATTAGAGATTTTACACCATGCATTCTTACATATTCACCCAATATCATTTTGATTCTCTCTTTTCTTATCCTTCTACACTTATGTTTTCTTATCTTTTTTCCCACCTTTCAATATATCTCCTTCCCACAATTTTTTAGTGGTCATTTTCCTCTCTATCTCCTTCCCAACATTTTCTAGTGGTATTTTGCCTCTCTACTCCATCTTGGATAGAACTCCCAATCTTATTCCTTTCTCTAACCTCATACTAGCTCCTAGCATTGAATTTCCAGTTGGGGTTTTGGATTCTCCATTAGGATAAAATCTTGGTAATATAACCCTAGAGTCTTATTTGTTAATCAAAGTAGTGATGACTTCACCTATCCAATGATCAACTCTTACCTCTTCTCATAGGTCCCTAGTACTAAAAACACTAACAACATTTATTCCAATCCCAAAGGATTAAAGGTTACAACCTAATGTTTCACTTTATAATGACATAGAATTCAATCCACTATCACTTTCACCATTATCTTCTCATCCTTTCACTACATATTATATATGTTTTTGTTTGTCTTAGTCCCTAATATCTTAGTAGGGTTATCAAAAAGTCCATAGACTAGAGATATGTCCTTGTTGTAGTATTTCATTCCCATCCAAATCTATAAAATATCCTCCCTAAAGATGAAGATGGACTCAAGGTAGATCTCCTAACTCTCCTCATAGTATGCCTAATATTCACCAGTGATTCAAATCTTAATCCTCAGTTGAAAAAGAATCATTTATACAAGTGATGCAAGGATTTTTCAGGGATTTTCCGAGGGTCATAAATTTTGACTCGGTTATTATTTTGGGATGAAATTTTACTGGGAGTTGTGTATCAAAGAGTTCACTGGCTTTCAATTTGATTATATTAGATCGGACATCATTTCGACACTTTTCCTGGGAAAAATTCCTTCATATAAGGCCTCAAATTAGGGTTTTAGTGTTTTTACGGGAATTTTTAATTTTTCAATTATCAGTTATCTCTTAGTTTTTGAACTTAATCAGAAAAGAAAGTTGAAAAATAATGTTTCTCTAGTTATATATTAGTTAGTGGTCAGTTTTAGAGTCATGCGAGAATTTTGTAAATTTAGATTTTTTTTTTCTAAAAAATAGTTTTTTTTCTAAAAGTATTTGTTTTTTAAAATATCAGATAGCAGTTATAAGGGTTTGAACTTCCATTGTAATAGTTAGTATGGATAAGGAATAAAAGAGAGATATTTTTCCATTCTCATGTGTTTGCATGGTTTATTTGATCTTGTGAATGAATCTCAAACTTTGTCTACATCATCCGGTATCAGAGAAGAAAGATGGATGGGAGAGGAAGAGGAAGAGTAGGTCTTGCTCAAATGCACAGAGATATGAAAAACCTCCAATGGAAAGAAGCATATCTTACAAATATGTTGGCTAGTCATCGAATAATAAAAAGAGAAGTGTCTGATGAGGATAAATACCAAGGATATGTAGATCAACATATAGAACATGAAGAAGAACATGAAGGAAAACAATTAGAGCACATGTCTTTTGAAGAAAGTATGTTCATGGCTCTAGAAGGGAGAAATGATAGGATCAAGATGGAATTTTTAGAATATGTAGGGAATCTTAAACCGAAGAAATTAATATAATGGTTGAACACCATGGATTTTTTTTTTCAATGGCAGCCTATGCCAGAGAAAAAGAAGGTGAAATTTTCCTGCACGAAAATGAAGCATCACACCATGATATGGTGGGATCATGTGCAGAAAGACAGAGTAATAAAAGGAAAAGAAAAAATTAAGACCTAGAGCAAGATGGAAAAAAAATTGTGAGATTTTTTTTTTCCTCTGGACTATGCCCAGACCCTTTTTCGTAGATTTTATAACTGGAAGCAGAACTTGTCCACCGTGGAGTAACTCACAAATGAGTTTTATCAGTTATCCATTCGCATGGATCACCAGGAAACTCGTGAGAAACTAGCTACAAGGTAAGTGAATTGTTTAAAATTTTATACTCAAGATGAATTGAGCATGCATAGGGTTCACAGCATGGAAGAGGCATACCAATTATCCTTAAAGGCTGAGAAAAAGATAAATCAAAAAAATTCTCAAAGGAATGGAGGATTAAGGAGGGGTACATCGTCTACCTCAAGGGGTGGTTTTAACTATGGAAGAGGTGAATTATCCCAAGGAGCTGAGAAATTATAAGATACTCGACAAGGTAACCTGAATCTGCCATGAGAAAGAATATTTCAGAGGGGTATAAGTTACAGTGGTGGAAGAGTAGGACCTTATGTGTGTTTCAGGTGTGGTGTAGAGGGCCATCGAACATTTTAATGTCAAAGTTATAACATGAAAGAGTTGAAGCAAGGAAAACAACCTAGTTTGAACTTGGTCCAAGCTGAGAATGAAGAAGAAGGAGTTGAATTTGAAGTCCCAACTGATACGGAGGATAGTCTCATGATACAGATTTCAATGGTGATTCCCAAAAAACAACAAAGGAAGGGTAGCGACAATGAAGATTCTTGGCTTCGAAAAAGTATTTTTCGAACCAGATGCACTTCTGGGGGAAAGGTATGTCAAGTTATTGTTGATAGTGGAAGTTGTGAGAATATGGTTTCCAAAGAGATGGTAGATAAGTTGAAATTACGTTGTGAAATACATCCCCATCCTTACCAAATTTCATGGTTCAAAAAGGGGAATGAAGTCACCATTAATAAAATATGTTTGATCAAGTTTTCCATTGGTAAGACTTATAAATATGAAGTATGGTGTGATGTCATTATGATGGATGCATGTCATCTGTTACTAGGGAGGCCTTGGAAATTTCACAGAAAAGTCATGCATGATGGAGGAAAGAATAACTACACCTTTTGGAAGGATGGATCGAAAGTCATATTATTGCCCGTTAAGGATGAGGGAAAAGTTGAGAATATGTTGTCATAAAGAGAGTTTGTTAAGGAAACCAAGGCAACAATATTTTTCTATGAATTAATAGTTAAAAAAGGATCCCTAGAAGACATACCAATTCCTATTGAAGTGGCCAAGTTACTAGAATAATATGTTGATGTTGTCCCTAATGAACTACCTGATGGTCTTCCACCAAATAGGGATATTCAACATCACATTGATCTGATCTCGAGATCATCTTTACCTAATCAGGAAGCCTATATGATGAGTTCTACACAACATGCAAAGCTCAATCGATAAGTGAAAAAACTTATAAAGAAAGGTTTGGTAAGATAAAATTATGAGTTCATGTCCTATAATGACATTGTTGACTCCAAAAAATGATAATACATGGAGGATGTGAACAAATAGATGAGCAATCAATAGAATTACCATCAAATATAAGTCTCTTATACTTTGGTTGGACGACGTGATGGATGTTATAGCTGGAGATAAATATTTTAGTAAGATGTATTTGCGAAGTGGATACAACCATATATGGATTCGCGAAGGGGATGAATGCAAAACTTCCTTCGAGACTAGGGATGGACTAGATGAATGGATGGTGATGCCATTCAGGATGTCCAATGTTCCTATCACATTCATGTGGTTGATGAATATTATGCTTCGACCTTATAATTGTAAGTGTGTTTTCTATTATTTTGATGACATCCTAGTTTTCAGTAACAACAAAGAAGATCACTTGAAACATTTAAAAATTATATTGGATAAATTAAGAATACATCAACTTTATGCAAACTTGAAGAAATGTAGTTTCCTACAATAAATTTTGGTGTTTCTGGGTTTTGTCTTCTTGGAAGAGGGAGTCAAGAGGAATTCATAGAAGGTTAGATCAATTTTGGAGTGGCCTGGTCCTAGGAGCATCACAGAGGTAAGAATTTTTCATGAGATTTCCACGTTTTACAGAAAATTTATTCAAAATTTTAGCAGTATTGTAGCACCCATAAAATATTGCATCAAAGGAAAGACATTCATGTGGACCAATGAAGCTGAGGAAATTTTTATGTTTCTAAAGAAGAAGGTAGCTGAGGCACCCATATTAGCCTTATCGGATTTTGATAAACTATTTGAGGTAGATTGTGATGCTTCACATGTAGGCATTGGAGATGTACTAAGCCAAACAAGTAGACCAATTTCATTATTTAGTGAAAAATTGAATGAGATAAGAAATAACTACTCCACATATGATGTAGAATTTTATGCAATTGTGATAGGATTGCGACATTGTAGGAATTATCTAGTTCCAAATGAGTTTGTGTTATTTACCGATCACATCACATTACAATATTTAAACACCCAAAATAAATTGAAAAATAGAGATGCAAATTCGATCTCTTTCTTACAAGGCTACACCTTTGTTTTGAAGCACAAATTAGGCCGACAGAATCAAGTTGCAGATGCGTAGAGTCGGCGCACTATTCTTTTGACAACCATGGAAAATAAATTAATTGGGTTTGCTGCAACAAAGGATCTCTATGCATCTGATAATGATTTTCGGAAGATTGTGGAACAATTGAAGAATCCAGTCGCTGGGAACTGTTGATTTTTCAATGAGAAAGGTTAATAATGAAGGTTACGAGACACATTAAGGTGGGGCTGACCTGTACCCTTTACATTATAATTAGGGTTACAGGCAGGTCTGACTCTTGAACAATATAGCAAGAGATATTATACACCCACTAGTGCTCATCCACTAGGGGCACATCCATAGGGATGTCCATATCTTTGGCTCACTGCATTACACATAATAACCACTTCTTCACTAGTTCTCAACCACTAGGATCACGTTCACATGTGCTCATCCACAGGGACATCCACTTAACATATCTTATTTCCCACTACATTACACATGAGATTCATCTAGATTTTCTGGTAAACTCTTTTTCTCAGAGGAGGCTAATGCATCATCTTCATTTCTGTTCTCATGACGATGCACCCAACACTTTGGGATTTCACACGTTCACCTTGTGCTCAGCCACAGTCATGTCCAACTCTACAGATCTCTTTTCTCAGAGGAGAATCATCTAGATTTCTTCTCAACTCTCTGAATGGAGGAGGTCATCTCTACATTCCAGCTCTGTCTCAGATAGGAACCAAACACCCTTCTCATGAGATTTCTCTCAGGTTTGTAAGATGGAGAAATTCTCACATAGCTACAATGGTTGACATATCACAGGTTTGTAAGCTAGATAATGTCTCACATATCTGCAATAATCAACACTCCCTCTCAGCTAGGGAGGCATTCTTCATCATGCCAAGTATCACAAAGATGTACTTTAAACTTTTTTCTTGGTTGGAGTCATCAACACTGCCTCTCAACTAGGGAGGCATTCTTCACCAATTTAGTTTGGTGAATATGTATGCAATCTACTCATGTATAGGAAGGTATTGCATGTGTACGATTTTCTTCTACATCATATCTTTGATATAAGGACACTTCATCTCATGATTTTTCGATTCATTGGGAAACATTGGGTTCTTCAAGGATCTTTACACACGGCTCTTGGTTATCATCATAGGATCCATCTTATGGTCAAGTAAATCTGTCAGAAGCTTGTGAAGCCACATTGCTTCACACACTTAATGCTATATGTTGTGCCTCTGTGGTACTAAAGGCCACAGAGTTTTGTTTCTTGCTACACCAGGAAACCATGGAAACCTTCACAGTAAAACAACAACTGGATGTGATCGTCCGGTCCACTGTACTTTCTGATCAATCTGAATTGACATATCCTGCAAACTCAAGTTCACATTGGAGGCATATCTCAGGCCATATCCAATTGTGCATCGTATACATCTTAATACATGTTTTGATGTTGTCTAGTGAGTCTGTCTTGGTTGACTCATGAAATGACTAAGCACATTCACTGCATGGCATGAATCAAGTCTGGTGTTAACCATATACATCAGTGATCCAATTAGTTTTGGATTAGTCTTGTTTTAATCATCATCAATATTTAAATCTATCACGTTGGATTTTTCATTCTGTCATACTCGACTTCTTTAATATTTTCACTGTATATTTTCCTTGACTCGGGAAAATCTCATTAGTCTTATGTCATACTTATTGTCCCAAGAAGTAGTGCATCATACTCATATTCTTTATATCGAATTCATAAGTCATGGATTACTTGTATCCAACAACAAGGCTTTCTGAATAAGTCATCAAAATCAGACTCTCGTCACCAACACTGTAATAATATGGGTTTTGGATCAGCAATGTTCTTTGTTGAGATTTAAACTCATCAAGAATTCATCCATATGATATTGTTTTCATCTCATGTATGGTAGAAGGGATGGAAATTTAATGGTCTCATTAAATCAAGTGTCTCATCATGGACAACTCCCTCTATTTGTGAGAGTCCTCTAGTTTTTTATTCCTTGAAACTTCTTGCCAATTTCATGCTTTCTCTACTTGGATGTTTTCGCAAACTTCCCTTCTAGTTTTTGAATAATATATATTAAATAATTCTCTAAGATATATTAGTATTCTTCTGTTATGGCATCTTTCCATATTTATTTATCCTTTTGTTTCTTCAATGAAATGGCTCATGACTGAAGGATAGTTTTCAAAACTCTTTTTCTTTATCAAGGCATCCCTTGAGGGACTTGTGTTTCTCTTTGTCTTCTAGAAGAGTTTTGTAGATCTTGGGTATGCCTTTTATGCCCCACTGTAATATCTCGGGTTATATCAACTGGAGAAACTRGAATAGTTGGAATAATGTATGTCTCCCTCTAAACTCTTGAAGGGGAAGAAGGTAATGTCTCACTGTTAATCTCCATATGAGATTTTATAGGTTTGTTGAATGGGTATCTCTTCTTTAAAAAGAACATCTCTTMTTTTCTCTCATAATAATAAATTAAATATGGTTTGGACTCCCATACCAATGATAATGGTCCAAATCTTTGAGGGCTCCCATACTAGGTATAATATCCTTCATTTATTCAAAAATGCAATCAACTATAAAATTAGAAATCAATTGATTTACCTGGTTTGTAGTCATGCTTTAGATTTTAGATGAATTACTTATCCTCTTTCTTCTCTTCATTATTTTGAGGTGGGTCTAGATCAATGTCAATGATAGAAGCATATTGTCTTCCCTTCTTCCCAGTTGGACAATTTCTTGCATAGTGTCCATATTTGTCCAATCTGAAGCACTAAATTTCTGAAACAACTCTTCTTTGATAACTTGTATTTGATGAAGAATTTTCATCTTTACATGTTTGCTTGAAATTTATTTTGAATTTTCCTCCTTTCTTTGTATGGAGTGAAAGAGCATGATTTTCTTCTGAGGAATCTTCCACTCCTCTATTTGTAAGTCTAAGTTCTTCTTGATTATAATTTTTCCATAGACGAACAAAGGTTGGTATAGCTTCTCTTCCACTGATACTCTGAAGAAAAGGTTCCCATGTTTTTGGAAGGTTGTTTAGAGTGGTTAAGACAAGTTCTCTATTAGACATGATTTCTCCAATGGTATGTAGATGTTATTTAATCTCTGATATCTCCATAAAGAAGATGGAAACTGTGTCACCTTTCACCATCTTGGTACTTTGAAGTTGGCTCTTCAAGGTAAGAGCGATGAGGGTGTTGTCACTTTCAAACATTTATTTTAATGCTTCATACATATCATAAGTTGTCTTCAGGTTGGAAATACGAGGTACGATATGATCTCTTACTGAGTAGATGATTAATTTTCTTGCATTGACATCTTCTTCCTTTCTTATCTTCTTCTCTACATCTATAGTTGTGTCTGGTAAGGTTTTAGTTACCACATCCAAGAGGTCATATTATTCAAAGGTGATCTGAAGCCTTGATTTCCAAGAGTTGAAGTTGCTTGCTCCATCAAGCCTATCTTCTACTAAGGATTTCTTCTTCATTTGTTTGGTTTCTTCAAACTCTCGCCAATTGGATTTTGAAAACCTAATGATTAGGTTGAATTAGTAACCTTGGATTATGTTTGAATTATGACTGCCAACAATCAACTTGATAGTGTCAAAAAGATGCTTGTTGATTTAAGAAAAATGTTTCTTCAGAAATCTAGGATTAAGATTTTGCAGGAAATGTTGGCACCATAGAAACCCTAGGGCCAAAAAATCAAAATTCTCGGAATTTGATTTTAAGAGCTTTTGTAGATGCACTGGAAGAGGCCATACTCTTCTATGTAAAATATATCCCCAATGTACAATTATTAAGGGCTAGAAAACCACAGAAATGAGGGTCGTACATTTTTTTTGGGAAACCCTAGGAGGGTCGTACAGTTCTGCAAAAGTGAGAGGAGACTTGGTAGATGCTTGTGAAATGGGTTCTTTCAAGACCTATGCTTTGATACCATGTTTATTTTTCAATGAGAAAGGTTAAGCATGAATTTCATTCCATTTTTAGCATTTAACCATAACCATTAAAGTTGCAACAACCAAGATCACAAGATGAAGCACCATGCACAAGAACACAAGAAGTATCCTGGGAAACCCTTCTCAACAAGGGAAGAAAACCCGGACAAATACTTTTCTATATTCTTCAAGATAAATACCTTCACCACCAATAATACCTAGAAAAAAAGAGGATGAGCAAACCCTATAATACTAGCGCCCAAGAGAGGTGCACACTTTTCCCAAGAAGATGTACTTGCTGAAATTTACAAACTTGTGTGAAAGATATATTTCTTCAATGGGGAATTTACCTTTACTTATACTAGACCGAACCTGTCAAAAATAGTATCTATTGGCACAACAGGTTCAACTTCACTAGCTCATAATATAATTAATATTAACAAGATTAATTATCTTTTACATTAATTACCAGTCACATTAAGGTGGGGCTGACCTGTACCCTTTACATTACAATTAGTTACAGGCAAGTCTGACTCTTGAACAATATAGAAATGGATATTATACACCCACTAGTGCTCATCCACTAGGGGAACATCCATAGGAATGTCCATATCTTTGGATCACTGCATTACACAGAAGAACCACTTCTTCACTAGTGCTCAACCACTAGGATCACATTCACATGTGCTCGTCCATAGGCATGTCCACTCAATAGATCTTATTTCCCACTGCATTAAATAGAAGATTCATCTGGAGTTTCTCCTCAACTCTTCTTCTCAGAGGAGGATAATACATCATATTCATTTATGTTCTCATGACAATGCACCCAACACTTTGGGATTTCACACGTTCACCTTGTGCTCAGCCATAGGCATGTCCAACTTTGCAGATCGATTTTCTCACAGGAGAATCATCTGGAGTTATTCTCAACTCTCTGAATGGAGTAGGTCATCTCTACGTTCCAACTCTGTCTCATATAGGAACCGCACACCCTTATTAGGGTATTTTGCTCAGGTTTGTAAGTTGGAGAAAGTCTCACATAGCTACAATGGTCAAAATATCATAGGTTTGTAAGCTGGAGAATGTCTCACATAGCTACAATCATCAAGAGGAACATGGATCTTAATCAAGGTGAATATTTTATGCAATATTGGTAACTCTTCAAAGGAAAAAAATTATGCATTCCAATTGGTTCAATGAGGGAAAATATTATCAGAGACCTTCATAGTAGTGGGTTAGAAGGACATTTCAGAAAGGATAAGATTCTAGCCTTAATCGAAGATAAGTATTACTCGTCAAAGATGAAAAAAGATATAACCAAGTATATGGCATGGTGTAGGATTTGTCAAATTTCTAAAGGACACTCACATAACACAGGGTTGTATATTCCATTGCCAGTGCCCATAGGCCCATGGACATATATGAGGATGGATTTCTATTGGGGATCCCCAACACACAATGAGGTAATGATTCTATTTTTTTGTTGTTGTTGATAGGTTATCTAAAATTGCTCATTTCATTGATTACAAGAAAACTAGTGATGCATCGAGGGTGGCAGAATTGTTTGTTTCATAAGTTTCTAGATTCATGGGGTTCCAAAAAATATTACCTCTGATAGAGATACTCGGTTCTTGGGTAATTTTTGGAGGAATTTATGGAAGAAAATGGGGACTAAATTACAGTTCAATAGTGCCTATCACCCTTAAACAAATAGGAAAATCGAGGTGGTAAATCAGAGCTTGGGAAACTTTTTACGGATCATTGTTGGAGAGAATCCCAACCAATGGGATTTGGCTTTACCTCAAGAAAAATTTGCCTACAATAGTTCAGTGAATAGATCTACATGTAAATCTCCATTTCAGGTTGTTTACGGTAGAAATTGTATGGGTTTCCTAGATTTCGTGTAGCTACCACATGAGAATAGGATCAGTGATGATGGGGAGRCAGTTGCATAACACATTCAACAGTTGCAACAACAAGTGAGACAAAAATTGCAGGATAGTAATGAATAGAACAAAATTATAAAATATGCTCATCGATGATACTAGGTATTCAATGAAGGTGATYTGGTGATGATTTATTTACAGAAGGAGCGGTTTCCTAGAGGAACCTACCACAAATTGAAGTATAATAAAATTGGTCCTTCCAAGATTCTCAAGAAAATTAATGACAATGATTATAAGGTCGATTTACCAGCTGACCTCAATCTCTCCCTTATGTTTAACATTTTTTATTTGTATATATTCCATGTGGATGATCTAGGTAATGATAGTGAGGCAAGGGTGAATTGGTAACATGCCATTCCAAGAAAGAAAAAGGAAAAGATTGCACATGTTTTAGATAAGAAGACCCTTCATACTTAGAAAGGCCAATACAACCGATATTTGGTCCAGTGGGAAGGTGTAGCACCAGAAGAGAGTACGTGGATTACAGAGGGGGGCTTATTGAACCTATATCCCATTAAATGAAAATAGTTTGAAGACAATAACTTGTAGGAGCGATGTTCTTTTCAACCAGAGGAGAATGATGCAAGGATTTTTCGGGGATTTTCTAARGGTCATAACTTTTGAATCGGTTATCCATTTGGGATAAAATTATACGGGGAGTTMTGTCTTGAAGAGTTCACTACCATGTCGATCTGATATATCAAATAGGACATCGTTTCAACACTTTTCCAAGRACAAATTCCTTCATATAAGGGCTCAAATTGGGGTTTCAATGTTTTTATGGGAATTTTTAATTTTTCAATTATCAGTTATCTCTTAGTTCATGAACTTAATTAGAAAAGAAAGTCRACAAATAGTGTCACTCTAGTTAGATCTTATTTAGTGGTCATTTTTAGAGTCATGCGATAATTTTCTAAATTAAGTTGTTTTCTCTAAAAAATAGTTGTTTTTCCAAAATTAGTTGTTTTCGAGAATCTCAGATAGTAGTTATAAAGGGTTGGACTTCCATTGTAATATTTATAATAGAGAAGGAATAAAAGAGACTTATTTTTCCATTCTCATGTGTTTGCATGGTTTATTTTTTCTTGCAAATGAATCTCATGATTTTGCTACATCATTAGATTAATTGAGAATGCATAGGGTTCACAACGTGGAAGAGGCATACCAATTATCCTTAAAGTCCGAGGAAAAGCTAAACTGAAAATTTTCTCAAAAGAATAGAGGAGCAAGGAGGGGCACATCGTCCAGCTCATGGTGTGGTTTTAACTACGTCTAGCTCATGGTGTGGTTTTAACTATGGAAGAGGCGAATCATCCCAAGGAGCTAAGAAAGTAGAAGATACTCGACAAGGTAACCTGAATCAACCACGAGGAAGAGGATCCCAAAGGGCTAGAGGTTACAATGGTGGTAAAGGAGGACCTTATGTGTGTTTCAAGTGTGGTGTAGAGGGTCATTGATCATTTGAATGCCCAAGTTATAACATGCAAAACCAGAAGTAAGGAAAAAAACCTAGTTTGAACTTGGTCCAAGATTAGAATGAAGAATAAGGAGTTGAATCTGAAGTCCCACCTGATATGGGGTAGAGTCTCATGATACAAAGGTCTATGTTGATTCTCGAAAAAGAGAAAAGGAAGGGTAGCGTCAATGAGGATTATTGGCTTCAAACCAATATTTTTTGAATCAGATGCACTTATGGGGGAAAGGTATGTCAAGTTATTGTTGATAGTGGTAGTTGTGATAATATAGTCTCCAAAGAGATGGTAGATAAGTTGAAATTACGCTGTGAAACTCATCCCCATCCTTACCGAATTACATGGTTCAAAAATGGGAATGAATTCACCATTAATAAAATATGTTTAATCACATTTTCTATTGGTAAGACTTATAAATATGAAGTATGGTGTGATGTCATTCCAATGGATACATGTCATCTATTATTGGTGATTCCTTGGAAATATTACAAAAAAATCATGCATGATGGAGGAAAGAATACCTACACCTTTTGGAAGGATGGATCGAAAGTCGTCTTATTTCCCCTTAAGGATGAGAGAAAAACTGATAATATGTTGTCATAAAGAGAGTTTATTGAGGAAACCAAGGCAATAGGATTCTGATATGCATTAATAGTAAACAATGATCCATGGAAGACATACGAATTCCTACTAAAGTGGCCAAGTTACTAGAAGAATATGTTGATGTTATCCCTAATGAACTACCTGATGGTCTTCCACCAAAGAGGGATATTCAACATCACATTAATTTTATCTGGGGATCATCTTTAACTAATTAGGAAGCCTATAGTACGAGTCCTTCACAACATGTATATCTCAACCGACAAGTGACAGAACTTATAAATAAATGTTTGGTAAGAGAAAGCACGAGTCGATGTGTTGTACTGGAATTGTTGACTCCAAAGAGGATAATACATGGAGGATGTGCACAGATAGAAGATCAATCAATAAAATTACCATCAAATATAGGTTTCCTTTCCTATACCACGGTTGCAGAACATGATGGATGTGCTATCCGGAGCTAAATATTTTAGAAATATTGATTTACAAAGTGGATACAACTAGATCTGGATTAGCGAAGGGAATGAATCGAAAACTACCTTTAAGAACAGGGATGGACTATATGAATGCATAGTGATTCCATTTGGGCTTTCCAATGCTCCTAACACTGTCATGCATCTGATGAATACTGTTCTTCGACCTTATATTGGTAATTTTGTTGTCGTTTATTTTGATGACATCCTATTTTTCAGTAACAACAAAGAATATCACTTGCAGCATTTAAAAATTATATTGGATGCATTAAGAAAACAAAAACTTTATGAAACACTGAAGAAATGTAGTTTCCTACAAGAAAGTTTGGTGTTTCTGGTTTTTTCCATCTCGACAGAGGGAGTCAAGATGGATTAAGAGAAGTTCAGACCAATTTTGGAGTGGCCTAGTCCCAGGAGCATCATGGAGGTAAGAAGTTTTCATGGGTTGACCACCTTTTACAGAAAATTTATTCAAAATTTTAGTAGTATTGCAGAACCCATAAATCACCAAAGGCAAGACATTTATGTGGACCAATGAAGCTAAGGACAATTTTAAGTTTCTAAAGAAGAAGGTAATTGAGGAACCTATATTATCCTTACCGTATTTTGATAAAGTATTTAAGGTAGATTGTGATGCTTCACACATAGGCATTGGAGCTGTACTTAGCCAAGGAGGTAGACCAATTGCATTCTTTAGTGAAAATTTGAATGAGGTAAGAAAAAACTATGCCACATATGATGTAGAATTTTATGCAGTTATGCAAGCATTGCAACATTAGAGGCATTATCTAGTTCTAAAACAGTTTGTGTTATTTACCGATCACATTGAATTAAAATATGTAAACACCAAAAATAAATTGAACAATAGACATGCAAAATGGGTCTCTTTCTTACAAGGCTACACCTTTTTCTTGAAGCACAAATCGGGACAACAAAATCAAGTTGCAGATGCTTTGATTCAACACACTATTCTTATGACAACCATGGAAGCCATGTAATTGATTTTGTTACATTAAAGGATCTCTATGAATCCAATAATGATTTTCAGGAGATTATGGAATAGTTGAAGAATCTAGTCGTTGGGAACATGGATCTTAATCAAGGTGAATATTTTATGCAAGACGGTTACCTCTTCAAATGAAAACAATTATCCATTCCAATTGGTTTAATGATGGAAAATATTATCATAGACCTTCACAGTAGTGGTTTGGAAGGACATTTTGGAAAGGATAAGACACTAGCCTTAATCGAAGATAAGTATTATTGGTCGAAGATGAAAAATGATATAACCWGGTATGTGGCACAGTGTAGGATTTATCAAATGTCTAAAGGACACTCATAGAACCCAAGGTTGTATATTCCATTACTAGTGCCTAGAGGCCCATGGAYAGATCTGAGCATGTATTTTGTGTTGAGGATCCTCAACAAACAGTGAGGTAATGATTCTGTTTTTTTGTTTGTTGATAGGTTCTCTAAAATGGCTCATTTCATTGCTTGCAAGAAAACTAGTGATGCATTGAGGGTGACAAAATTGTTTTTTCCAGAAGTTGTTAGATTACATGGGGTTCCAAAAAACATTACCTATGATATAGATACTCGGTTCTTGGATCATTTTTGGAGGAACTTATCGAAGAAAATGGGGACAAAATTTCAGTTCAGTAGTGCCTATCACCCCCAAATAGATGGGAAAATTGAGGTGGTAAATCAGATTTTGGGAAACCTATTACAAAGCATTACTGGAGAGAATCCAAAGCAATGGGATTTGGATTTACCTCAAGAAGAATTTTCCTACAATAGTTCAGTGAATATATCTATAGGTAAATATCCATTTCAGGTTGTTTACGGTAGAAATCCTATGAGTGTTCTATATTTGGAGCAACTACCACTTGGATATAGGATCAATGATGATGGGGAAGCATTTGCAAAACACATTCAACAGTTGCAACAATAGGTGAGAACAAAACTGCAGGCCAATAATGAACAGAAAATTTTTATAAAATATGCTCATCGACGATACCAGTTATTCAATGAAGGTGATTTGGTGATGGTTTATTTATGAAAGGATCATTTTCCTAGAGGAACCTACCACAAATTGAAGTATTATAAAACTGGTCCTTGCAATATTCTCAAGAAAATCAACGACAATGCTTATAATTTCAATTTACAAGATGACCTCAATCTCTCCCCTATGTTTAATGTTTCTTATTTGTATATATTCCATGGGAATGATATGGGTGATGACAATGAGGCAGAGGTGGATTGGAAACATGCCATTCCAAGAAAGAAAAAGGAAAATATTACACATATTTTAGATTAGAATACCCTTAATACTCGACAAGGTTAATACAACCGATATGTGGTCCAGTGAGAAGACATAACACCAACAGAGAGTACATGGATTACAGAGGAGGACTTACTGAACCTAGATCCCATTAAATGGAAATAGTTTGAAGATAGTAACTTGCCGGAACAACGTTCTTTTCAACCAGAGGTGAATGATGCGAGGATTTTTCAGGGATTTTCTGAGAGTCACAAGTTTTGACTCGGTTATCCATTTGGGTTGAAATTTTACAGACAGTTGCATCTCGAAGAGATAAATTCCATTCGAATGTAGTATATCATATTGGGCATCATTTCAATACATTTCCCGAGCCAAATTCCTTCATATAAGGACTCAAATTGGGGTTTTAGTGTTTTTACGAGAATTTTTAATTTTTCAATTATCAGTTATCTCTTAGTTTATGAACTTAATCTGAAAAGAGAGTTGACAAATGATGTCTCTCTAGTTAGCTCTTAGTTAGTGGTTAGTTTTAGAGTCATGCGATAATTTTCTAAATCTAGTTGTTTTTCTAAAAAATAGTTGTTTTTCTATAATTAGTTGTTTTCAAAAATCTCATATAGTAGTTATAAGGGGTTGAACTTCCATTGTAATAGTTAGGATGGAGAAGGAACAAAAGAGAGTTAATTTTTCATTCTCATGTGTTTCCATGGTTTATTTGATCTTGTGAATGAATCTCATTCTTTAGCTACATCAACAAATGAATTGAGCATGCATAGGGTTCACAACGTGGATGAGGCATACCAATTAGCCTTAAAGCTCGAGGAAATGCTAAACCAACATTTTTTTCAAAGGAATAGAGGAGCAAGGAGGGGTATGTTATTTTTCTCACGGGGTGGTTTTAACTATGGAAGAGGTGAATGAAGCCAAGGAGCTGAGAATGAAAAAGATACTCAGCAAGGTAACTTGAATCATCCACGGGCAAGAGGATTTCAGAGGGGTAGAGGTTACAGTGGTGGAAGAGGAGGACCTTATGTGTGTTTCACTTGTGGTGTAGAGGGTCATCGAGTATTTGAATTCCCAATTTATAACATGAAACAAGTGAATCAAGGACAAAATCCTAGTTTGAAATTGCTCCAAGATGAGAATGAAGAACAAGGAGTTGAATTTGAAGTCCCACCTGATATGGGGGAGAGTCTCATGATACAGAGGTCAATGGTGATTCCTGAAAAAGAGCAAATACATGGTAGCGATAATGAATATTATTGGTTTTGAACACAGTTTTCGAACCAGATGCACTTTTGGGGGAAAGGTATGTCAATTTATTGTTGATAGTGGAAACTGTGAGAATATGGTTTCCAAAGAGATGGTAGATAAGTTGAAATTACGTTGTGAAACACATCCCCATCCTTACCGAATTGCATGGTTGAAAAAGGGGAATGAATTTATCATTAATAAAATATGTGTTATCAGGTTTTCCATTGGTAAGACTTATAAATATTAATTATGGTGTGATGTCATTTCGATGGATGAATGCCATATATTATTGGGCAGGCCTTGGCAATATGACAGAAAATCCATGCATGATGGAGGAAAAAATACCTATACCTTTTGGAACGATGGATCGAAAGTCTTCTTATTTCCCCTTAAGGATGAGGGAAAAACTGATAATATTTTTTCATGCAGAGAGTTTGTTAAGGAAACCAAGGCAACGCGATTTTTCTATGCATTAATAATACAGAAAGGAGTCGTGGAAGACATACCAATTCCTACTGAAGCGACCAAGTTACTATAAGAATATGTTGATGTTATCCCTAATGAACTACCTAATGGTCTTCCAAAAAAGAAGGATATTCAACATCACATTGATATGATCCCGGGATCATCTTTACCTAATTAAGCAGCCTATAGGATGAGTCCTACACAACATGTAGAGCTCAACTGGAAAGTGACAAAACTTAGAAAGAAAGGTTTGGTAAGAGAAAGCATGATTCCATGTGTTGTACTGACATTGTTTACTCCAAAAAATTATAATACATGGAGGATGTGCACAGATAGCATAGAAATCAATAAAATTACCATCAAATATAGGCTTCCTATACCTCGAATGGACGACATGATGGATTTGATAGATGGAGATAAATATTTTAGTAATATTGATTTGCGAAGTGGATACCACCATATTCGGATTCGCGAAGGGGATGAATGGAAAGTTTCCTTCAAGACCAGGGATGGACTATATGAATGGATGGTGATGCCATTCGGGCTATCCAATGCTCCTAGTACTTTCATGCGGCTGATGAATATTGTGCTTCGACCTCATATTGGTAATTGTTTTTTCCTTTATTTTGATGATATCCTAGTTTTTAGTAACTACAAAGAAGATCACTTGCAACATTTAAAAATTATATTGGATGCATTGAGAAAACATAAACTTTATGCAAACCTGAAGAAATGTAGTTTCTTCAAAGAAAGTTTGGTGTTTCTGGGTTTTTTCATCTCGGTAGAGGTTGTCAAGATGGATTTAGAGAAGGTCAGAGCAATTTTGGAGTGGCCTAGTCCCAGGAGCATCATAGAGGTAAGAAGTTTTCATGGGTTGGCCACCTTTTACAGAAATTTTATTCGAAATTTTAGTAGTATTGAATCACCCATAATAGATTGCACCAAAGGAAATACATTCTTGTGGACCAATGAAGCTGAGGAATTTTTTAATTTTTTTAAGAAGAAGGAAACTAAGACACCCATATTAGCCTTACCGTATTTTGACAAAGTGTTTGAGGTAGACTATGATGCTTCACATGTAGGGATTGGAGTTGTACTTAGCCAAGCAGGTAGACCAATTACATTCTTTAGTGAAAAATTGAACTAGGTAAGAAATAACTACTCCACATATGATGTAGAATTGTATGCAATTATGCAAGCATTGAGGCATTGGAGGAATTATCTAGTGCTGAAAGAGTCTATGCTATTTATCGATCACATTGCATTAAAATATGTAAACACCTAAAATAAATCGAACAATAGACATGAAAAATGGGTCTCTTTATTACAAGGCTACAACTTTGTTTTGAAGCACAAATCAGGATGCCAGAATCAAGTTCCATATGCTTTGAGTCGATGCAGTGTTTTTTTGACAACCATGGAAAATCAAATAATTGGGTTTGCTGCATTAAAGTATCTCTATGCATATGGTAATGATTTTTGGGAGATTTTGAAAAAATTGAAGAATCCATTCACTGGGAACATGGATCTTGATTAGGGTGAACATTTTATGCAATATGGCTACCTCTTCAAAGGAAAACAAATATGCATTCCAACTGGCTCATTGAGGGAAAATATTATCAGAGACTTTCATAGTAGTGGTTTGGTAGGACATTTTGGAAATGAAAAGACACTAGACTTAATTGAAGATAAGTATTACTTGTCGAAGATGAAAAATATATATAACTAGGTATGTGGCACAGTGCTAGATTTTTCAAATGTCTAAAGGAATCTCACATAACACAAGGTTGTATATGCCATTACTAGTGCCCACAGGCCCATGGACATATTTGTGCATGTATTTTGTGTTTGGGCTCCCAAACACATAGCAAGGTAATAATTTTATTTTTGTGGTTGTTGATAGGTTCTCTAAAATAGATCATTTTATTGCTTGCAAGAAAAATAGTGATGCATCAAGGGTGGCATAGTTGTTTTTTTTAGAAGTTGTTAGATTGCATGGGGTTCCAAAAACTATTACCTCTGATAGAGATACTCATTTATTGGGTCATTTTTGGAGGACTTTATGGATTAAAATGGGAACTAAATTATAGTTCAAAAGTGCCTATTACCCCCCAAAAGATGGGAGAATTGAGGTGGTAAATTGGATTTTGGAAAACATGTTATGGAGCACTGTTGGAGAGAATCCAAAGAAGTGGGATTTGGATTTACCTCAAGTGGAATTTCCCTACAATATTTCAGTGAATAGATATACACGTAAATCTCCATTTCAGTTTCTTTACAGTAGAAATACTATGAGTGTCCTAGATTTCGTGTAGCTACCACTTGGGGATAGGATCAATGAAGATGGGGAAGGATTTGTAGAATGCATTCTATAGTTGCAGCAACATATGAGACAAAAACTGTAGGCCAGTAATAAACATAATTTTTTTTATAAAATATGTTCACCAATGATACCAGGTATTCAATGAAGGTGATTTGGTGATGGTTTATTTACGGAAGGAGAAGTTTCCTAGAGGAACCCACTACAAATTGAAGTATAAGAAAATTGGTCCTTGCAATATTCTCAAGAAAATCAATGACAATGCTTATAAGGTCGATTTACCAGCTGACCTCGATCTCTCCCATGTGTTTAACATTTCTGATTTTTATGTTTTCCATGTGAACTGTTAACGCTCAATTTGTACTTGACCCAAAGGATAAGGTTTAGGAAATGAAAATTTGCATAACAGAGGTTATCCTATCATTGTCACCTTAATAGGATGCCTCTTTATATTTAGGGTTGATGGCCTAGGGGAGACGTCCCTGGTGAACTGGGGGTTTGAGAAGGAAAAGGTTAATATGTCTATGAAAATGTTCCCTCTCACAAGTCACACTAATCTTAAAGTCCTAAGGTTTTAACCAATGAAGTAGTGAATTATCAAGATTGTACCAGCCAAGAAAAAGGCAACAAGAAAATATATCTTTCGCAAGTACAGCTTGTTGTTAGTACTTCATAAAACCACGAACTTTGTCATAAGTGTGACTTGTGAGAGGGGACATTTTCATAGACATATTAACCTTTTCCTTCTCAAACCCCTAGGTCACCAGGGACATCTCCCCTGGGCCATCAACACTAAATAGAAAGAGGAATCCTATTGAGGTGACAGTGATAGGATAACCTATGTTACACCAATTTTCCTTTCCTAAACCTTTTCCTTTGGATCAAGTACAAATTGTGCATTAACATTTTGGTGTCGTTTCTAGGGAACACTTAGTCAATTATCCTTAATGATGACACTTCTCGGTAAGCCTTTCCTCAAAATCCTTTACTTTACAAAGCTTATCTGGCGACTCCACTGAGGGTGATCCTGTAATCCCTTTGATAATTTCAAGAAAATTATCTAGTGACTCCACTAATGTCGAAACAAACCATGACTTCTCAATGGGACCTAGGAAACTTTAAACCCTTGGATATGAGTAAAATCCTAGAATATCCTTGACGAATCCCTCCGAGGTATGAAAAATGGCTCCTTAAATTCACTCGCAGTGATGAAGAGAATCCTAATAAACCTGTGCGTGATTTTTATGCTTTCTTTCAACTTCATCCTTTCAGTGACAATGCCAAAGAACTTGCAATGAAACGTTTCTCTGCTACTCTTCATGATAATGAGAGGAGATGGTATGAATACCTCTCTGATGCTAGTATTTCCACCATGGATCAATTGGAAGAGGTTTTCCTCTAAAAATGAGATCATTATGTTTTGCTAAGAAGACTTATTTACATAAAGAAGAATAAGAATGAAATTGTCAGGGAATTTCATGATAAATTTGAAAGGCTATTACAAAATATCCCAGTAATCCATCACCCGTCACATGACTTTCTTCTTTTTATTTACACCAAATACTTTATGGGACAAATAAGTTTCCCCATCGAAGACAAATTCATTAGAAAAATCAATGAATTTTATAATATGGCTACAAAAATTGAAGCCAACGTCTCCTCATTCAAAGAACAATCCTTTGTTTCAGAAGTCAAGGCTTGTGATCCCAACGACATCCTAGATATTCCCATGAGAGTACCCTCCCTGGAGACTTCTATTGAAGAAACCCAAAAAGATTTATAACAATACATTAGTCAACAAGAGGTTGATGGAAGGGGTATTGATGAAGGTTACCAATCCCATGGGGAAGAACAAGAATTTACTCATGCTTTTATCGAAGATAACAAAGATGTGGTTGAGAAGAAAGAACCTGAGGATATCGAACACGATGATGAAGTGTTGATTTTTCCTCATCCCTATTATTAAGCCATCCAGTAGACTATTCCTCCTACACAATAAGAAGAGGATGAGGTTAGTCACTTTCCTTTTCAGGATTTTGATAATACCTTATTCTATGATTCAGAGAGTGAAGGAGAAATGGAATCCTAGGGCAAGGTAGATCTTCGCTGTACAGTTGAAGATGTAGGGGCAAGTCATGAGGATGAAATGATGATGCATGTTGTTTCATTCTATGAAGGAATCCAAGTCCTCGAAGCTCTTGCACAAGAATAAATAAACACGGTAAGTTACCTTCCTTTCCAAAATTTTGATGATTTTTTACTTTATGATTTGGAAAATGAGGAGGTGCTAAATGAGCCCTTGGATGTTGTAAGTCCTTCATGTTATGATATAGATAATGACATAGTTTATAATATTGATGAGTTCATACATTTTGGAAGGTGTAGGTGGGATTTGATTGGATATGATGGGGATCCCATCTACGACACTAAGGGTCGTTTCCAAAATTTTCCTTTACAACTATAATATGAGGTTAGTAATTTTGACAATTGGCAACAAGGATATGATATGATTACAAACCTGTTTCAGACACCCAAGGATGACCTAGTACTAAATTCTCCTAGTGATTTTTGGTCATACCTTGAGGATTTTGATGATTATTCCTCTGAGCACTTGGATTCATTCCATGAACAAAATTATCAACCACTGTTATGCTCAGATATTGATAGAGGTGAGGACATTGTTTTCCCATAGAAGGATCCTTTTGATAATGTTTTCCATCCACCTTCGATTATTTTATATTGTTATGTCATTAAAGGTGTGGTTGGGAAGTATGTATTGTGTATTAAGTTTACTCTGAGGCAAACCCTAGAGTTCAAGGGTAGTTTAGATACCTCAAGAAGAAGTATATCATATTAGTCTTTCATCCTTCCTTTAAGAAATGGTTGGTCATCTTTTCGACTCTTGCTAATCCCTTCCCATGCCTCGGGTTGTGAAGACGTCTGAGGTAGCCAACATTCAGACTCTTTGAGTCGGTCTTTTGAACCCTTGACTTTTCGCGATCCCTTTATTAGATGGATTGAGCACTTTCTTGAGAGTATTACTTGGAATGATTTTGTCCCTCCCTCCCGCCTCCATGAGATAGACTTTATGATTTCTGATGATACAATAAATTCTCTAACTCATGTTATCTTTGTATTTAACTTATCACTTTTGTTGCTTATGATGAAGAACATAGGTTGGTATTGTGAGATATTGGTAGGAGTGTTTCACTAGTTATTTGACTACACCTAGAATTCAACCAAAAGGTAAGTAGAGGTAAGTAGGTAGGCATATTTCATTCATTGTATATACCATATGCATTTCATGCTAGAGTAGTTGTATTTCCATTGTATATATGCTTGTTTATTTTCATTCACTGTACCATATGTGAGCCAGGGGTGATATCACCACCCCAAATGATTATTGATTACTTTTTGTTGATATCAATCAGGTCACAGGTCATGCCAGAGATACTGAGGTTCTCATGCACTCTATGGTGTGAACGTGTCCCTAATTTGGAGCCAGATGTTATCCCCTAGCCTAGGAATAACTAAGGAGATTATTTCTCGATGCCCATAGGTCTTAGACATGGAGTACCGAGAGCCATATTGACTTGATCCTAGCCCTAGAGGGCCCATATTTCTTCTTCAATGACTCCACCTTATAAACAACAACAATATCCATCCCATCGGCCTGGTCCTTTAGCAGTAGTGGTTATTTATCCATGAGGTAACGAGTCTGGGTATCATGGTATGTGTCACTCTGATTCTCAAAACATTTGAATATATGCATTTAATTGTTTTTACTTATAATGTGTGATTGTACCTTATGCCTTTCCACTTGTCCACACCTGGGGGGAATGACAGGATTCCCTATCAAGTTGGTTCCCATAGGGCTTGAGTTTCCACTAGGTGGGTTCATGAAACTTCATCATCCATTTCCACCATACTTATCACTTTTTATCTCTTTCCCTCTCATCCATCCCCTACACTGGTTCGGGAATTGGGTTTGACAAGATAACAAAGGGTTGTACCTTACCTTATGGCAAGAAGGGGCTAAATGCCTAGAGTGTAAAAGTAATTGGAAAAAGATAAAATCCAAAGAAAAAAACCTTCAGATGCTTCTCCCACGGATCCCAAAAAAAGAAATAAAAGGATTGTCATCAAGAAACAGAGGGACCCATAAAATAATAAAGTCAAGACCTAGTGGGAGGATAGGGGGTCTCATCACAAGACAAGTTGTTAAGTCCATGGGCATGTAGCGGTATGACAGTACCATTCAGCTGGTCACCACTCCAGGGTAGTGTCTATTGGTGGCATAGCCAAGAGAAAGGGGGTCTCATCACAAGCCAACCTTCTCATCTCCGTGAAATGCTTGTGGGAAACATTGTCACCATTGGTCACCATGGTAGGGCAGTGTCCCCTAACTAGTCTCTTGAAAGAAAAATCAATAAGATAAAAGATAAAAGGCATTGAATGGGCTTGGAAACATTTTCATCCATGACAAGGTGCAACTCACCCTCATCAGAGGCACCCATAGGTAAGCCATACATTCCCCTGTCATCACTGCACCCATTGCTCAGACATCCCTTACCACCTCATCCACTTACATATCTTGGATTTGTCTTCGCCTAGAAACACCCCACGTCCCAGGAGAATTAGCCCAATAGGACCTCTTGACGTCCTCTCCAAACCTAGCTTGTAGAATAGCATAATGTATTTGAGCACTTATCTGGGAAAAGGGGGACTCATGCACATGTTTAAATAACTTGATTATTAGATATGATTGACATTGTTATGATCCTTGTGACTTATGATCCCATGGAGGGAGTACTTGTTGTTGTTACAGGGCCACACCCAATGGACAGGTACATAAGGGGAGATGATTTGTTCGGACCTCCATAGGGACAAAATATCACCAGATGGATGTTGAGACCCCATTTGGGGGCAGAGACAAATCAGAGGTTTGCACCATAGAGAGAGAGAGGAGGACATTCAACCAGAGACAGCCTGGGAGTCCTGGACTCAAGGGGGTCTTTCCTTTCTCATTAAGATGTAGGCCTTGAAAGGCCCATGAGGTCACCCAAGTGACCCATGACATCAACCAATGTTTTTAACACTTTAGAGTCAGTTGCGTCCCAAGTGGCAGATGTGGTTTGATCCATAGGCCTTAGGAGGCCTAACGTTTTGCTCCTGGAGGCCAATGTTACCCTAAAAAGGCCTAACGTCACCCTAAAAGGGAATGACATCACCTTTTCTGGTTGATTTAGGGTTTTATTATGTCATTTAATGTAAAAACTGGATATTACATGTAAACTGGCCATGTCGGCCTTTTTGACCTAATTCTGGTCATTGTAACTATATAAATAAGGGATTTTCCCTTGTATTTTTTGGATGATATTTCACTCACACTTAGTGAGGTCTGAAATTTTCTCCCTATTTAGGGTTACATGACTGAAATTTAGTGTGCACTTTTTGAAGGAAGCTTATTTTGGACTATTTTAGCAATTTTCTTGGTGGAAGTGTTCAACTAGAGTATTTGCTAGATGATTCTTGCTGAATGTAAGTAAGATTTCTGCAATTCTTCTTCATTGAATTGTTATAGTTATGTTTATCTTGCATTTAAACTAAGATTATGAAATTTCTAGCTTAAAACCCTAGGAGGCCAAGCACATGTTATTTTCCTTTCCTTAATATCTTTCACCTACTAGATTTTGCTAGAAAGCCGATTTTCTTGAAGCTTTTTCTAAGGGCCTTTCCATTGCAACACCCTAGCTCTTTTTTTTTTGCTTCATCTAATTCATCATTTAATTCATATTTGAGATAAAGAAGGATGAAAACTACTAAGGCATAGGGTTACCTACTTCCTAGTAGCTATTTTACCCCTAGGGTTTGATGATTGAATCCTTGGGTTACCAACACTTCAACTATTTACCTCTCGTGTCTTTAGTTATCTTACTATCATTTTTTCCTTCAAGATTTGTTGCTACCTAAAAGACTCCATTTTCCCTAAAGGCACTAATCTAAGACTTTCTATTGAGTGATTGATAAAAACCACTATCAAAATACCTTGAGCTCTCTACTAACTACTCCTAACCCTAGAATAGCATAATCTACTAACTTAGTTGTTGATGTTCAAGGATTTTTCGTGGGTCATAAATTTGGGCTTGGTTATCAATTTGGGCTAAAAATTTATGGGTATTTATGTCTTAAAGAGTTCACTTCTGTTACGATCTGATTTGTCATATGGGACATCATTTCGACACTTTTTCGGGGGCAAATTCTTTCATATAAGGCCTCAAATTGGGTTTTTAGTGTTTTTACGAGAATTTTTAATTTTTCAATTATTAGTTATCTCTTAGTTTGTGAAAATAATCAGAAAAGAGAGTTTAAAAACAATTTCTCTCTAGTTATCTCTTAGTTAGTGGTCAATTTTAGATTCATACGAGAATTTTCTAAATTTAGTTGTTTTTCTAAAAAATAGTAGTTTTCGAAAATCTCAACTAGTAGTTATAAGTGGTTGAACTTCCATTGTAATAGTTAGGATGGAGAACGAATAAAAGAGAGATTTTTTTCCACTCTCATGTGTTTTCATTGTTTATTTGATCTTGTGAACGAATCTCAAGCTTTGGCTACATAATTAGATGAACTGAGTTTGCATAGGGTTCACAACGTGGAAGAGGCATACCAATTATCCTTAAAGTCCAAGGAAAAGATAAACCAGAATTTTTCTCGAAGGAATAGAGGATAAAGAAGGGGTAGATTTTCTACCTCACGGGGTGGTTTTAACTATGGCAGAGGCTAATCATCCCAAGGAGCTGACAAAGAAAAAGATACTTGACAAGGTAACCTGAATCAACCAAGAGGAAGAGAATTTAAAAGGGGTATAGGTTACAATGGTGGCAAAGGAGGACCTTATGTGTGTTTCAGATCTGGTGTAGAGGGTCATCGAGCATTTCAACGCAAAAGTTATAACATGCAAGAATTGAAGCAAGGAAAACAACCTAGTTTGAACTTGGTCCAAGCTGAGAATGAAGAAGGAGGTGAATCTGAAGTCCCACTTGATATGGAGGAGAGTCTCATGATATAGAGGTCAATGGTGATTCCTAAAACAGAGCAAAGGCAGGGTAGAGACAATGAATATTCTTGGCTTCAAACAAATATTTTTCGAACCAGATGCACTTCTGGGGGAAAGGTATGTCAATTTATTGTTGATAGTGGAAGTGGTTAGAATATGGTTTCCAAAGAGATGGTATATAAGTTGAAATTAAAATTTGAAACACATCCCCATCCTTATCGAATTGCATGGTTAAAAAAGGGGAATGAAGTGACCATTAATAAAATATGTTTGATGAAGTTTTCCATTGGTAAGACTTATAAAGATGAAGTATGGTGTGATGTCATTCTGATGGATGCATGTCATCTATTATTGGGGAGGCCTTGAAAATATGAGAGGAAAGTTATGCATGATGGAGGAAATAATACCTACAACTTTTGGAAGGATGGATCAGAAGTTGTCTTATTTCCCCTTAAGGATGAGGGAAAAACTAAGAATATGTTGTTGGAAAGAGAGTTTGTTGAGGAAACTAAGATGATGTTATTTTTCTATGCATAAATAGTGAAAAATGGAGCCATGGAAGACATACCAATTCCTACTAAAGTGGACAAGTTACTAGAAGAATGTGTTGATGTTATCCCTAATGAACTACCTGATGGTCTTCCACCAAAGATGTATATTCAACACAACATTGATCTGATCCTGGGATCATATTTACCTAATCAGGCATCCTAAAGAATGAGTCCTACACAACATGCAGAGCTCAACCAAAAAGTGACAGAACTTATCAAGAAAGGTTTGGTAAGAGAAAGCATGAGTCCATATGTTGTACTGACATTGTTGACTTCAAAAAAGGATAATACATGGAGGATGTTCACAGATGGCAGAGAAATCAATAAAATTACCATCAAATATAGGCTTCCTATACCATGGTTGAACGACATGATGGATGTGCTAGCTGGAGCTAAATATTTTAGTAAGATTGATTTGTGAAGTGGATACCACTAGATCTGGATTAACGAAGGGGATGAATGGAAAACTACCTTCAAGGCTAGGGATGAACTATATGAATGGTTGGTAATTCCATTCGAGTTGTCCAATGATCCTAGCACTTTCATGTGACTGATGATTATTGTGCTTCGACCGTATATTGGTAATTTTTTTGTCATTTATTTTATGACATCCTAGTTTTCAGTAACAACAAAGAAGATCACTTGCAGTAGTTAAAATTTATATTGGATGCATTGAGAAAACATCAAATTTATGTAAACCTGAGTAAATATAGTTTCCTGCAAGAAATTTTGGTGTTTTTTTGGTTTTTTCATCTCGATAGAGAGACTAAAGATGGATTCAGAGAAGGTCAGATAAATTTTGGAGTGGCCTACTCCTAGGAGCATCACAGAGGTAAGAATTTTTCATAGGCTGGCTACATTTTACATAAAACTTATTCAAAATTTTAGCAGTATTGTAGCACCCATAACATATTGCACTAAAGGAAAGACATTCATATGGACCAATGAAGCTGATAAAATTTTTAAGTTTCTAAAGAAGAAGGTAACTGAGGCACCCATATTATCCTTACCATTTTGATAAAGTGTTTGAGGTAGACTGTGATGCTTCACATGTAGGCATTGGATTTGTACATAGCCAAGTAGGTAGACCAATTTCATTCTTTAGGAATTGTGCAAGAACTACTCCACATATGATGTAGAATTTTATGCAATTGTGCAAGCATTGCGACATTGGAGGCATTATCTAGTGCCTAAATATTTTTTGTTATTTACCAATCACATTGCATTAAAATATGTAAGCACCCAAAATAAATTGAATAGTAGGAATGAAAAATGGGTCTCTTTTTTGCAAGGATACACCTTTGTTTTGAAGCACAAATCAGGACAACATAATCAAGTTGCAGATGCTTTGATTTGATGCAGTTTTCTTTTGACAACCATGGAAAATCAAGTAATTGGGTTTTTTTCATTAAAGGATCTCTATGCATATGATAATTATTTTCGGGAGATTGTGGAACAGTTCAAGAATCTAGTCACTGTGAACATGAATCTTAATCAAGGTGAATATTTTATGCAAGATGGCTACCTCTTCAAAGGAAAACAATTATGCATTCCAATTGGTTCAATGAGGAAAAATATTATCAGAGACCTTCATAGTAGTGGTTTTCCAGGACATTTTGGAAAGGATAATACACTATTCTTAATCGAAGATAAGTATTATTGGTCGAAGATGAAAAAATATATAACTAGGTATGTGGCATGGTGTAGGATTTGTCAAATGTCTAAAGGACACTCACAAAACACGAGGTTGTATATTCCATTACCAGTGCCCATAGGCCCATGAACTACTCCACATATGATGTAGAATTTTATGCAATTGTGCAAGCATTGCGACATTGGAGGCATTATCTAGTGCCTAAATATTTTTTGTTATTTACCAATCACATTGCATTAAAATATGTAAGCACCCAAAATAAATTGAATAGTAGGAATGAAAAATGGGTCTCTTTTTTGCAAGGATACACCTTTGTTTTGAAGCACAAATCAGGACAACATAATCAAGTTGCAGATGCTTTGATTTGATGCAGTTTTCTTTTGACAACCATGGAAAATCAAGTAATTGGGTTTTTTTCATTAAAGGATCTCTATGCATATGATAATTATTTTCGGGAGATTGTGGAACAGTTCAAGAATCTAGTCACTGTGAACATGAATCTTAATCAAGGTGAATATTTTATGCAAGATGGCTACCTCTTCAAAGGAAAACAATTATGCATTCCAATTGGTTCAATGAGGAAAAATATTATCAGAGACCTTCATAGTAGTGGTTTTCCAGGACATTTTGGAAAGGATAATACACTATTCTTAATCGAAGATAAGTATTATTGGTCGAAGATGAAAAAATATATAACTAGGTATGTGGCATGGTGTAGGATTTGTCAAATGTCTAAAGGACACTCACAAAACACGAGGTTGTATATTCCATTACCAGTGCCCATAGGCCCATGGAAAAATTTGAGCATGAATTTTGTGTTGAGGATTCCCAACACACAACGTGGTAATGCTTCTATTTTTGTAGTTGTTGATAGGTTCTCTAAAATGTCTCATTTCATTGCTTGCAAGAAAACTAGTGATGCATCTTGGGTGGAAGAATTGTTTTTTTAGAAGTTGTTAGATTGCATGGGGTTACAAAAAATATTACCTCTGATAGAGATACTTGGATCTTGGGTCATTTTTGGAGGAATTTACGGAATAAAATGGAGACTAAATTATATTTCAACAATTACTATCACCCCCAAATAGATGGGAAAACCGAGGTGGTAAATTAGAGTTTGAGAAACCTATTACAAATCATTATTGGAGAAAATCCCAAGTAGTGGGATTTGGCTTTACCTCAAGATAAATTTTCCTACAATAGTTCAGTGAATATATCTATAGGTAATATCCATTTCAGGTTTTTAACGGTAGAAATCCTATGGGTATCTTAGATTTGGTGCAACTACAACTTGGGGATAAGATCAGTGATGATGGGGAAGCATTTGTAGAACACATTCTACAATTGCAGCAACAGGCGAGACAAAAATTGTAAGCTTGCAATGATTTTTTTTTTTTACAAAATATGATCACCGATGATACTAGGTATTCAATGAAGGTGATTTGGTGATGTTTTATTTATGGAAGGAGCATTTTCCTAGAGGAATCTACCACAAATTGAAGTATAAGAAAATTGGTCCTTCAAGATTCTCAAGAAAATCAACGACAATGCTTATAAGTTCGATTTACCAGTTGACCTTGATATCTCCCTTGTGTTTAACATTTCTAATTTGTATATCTTCCATGGGGACGATCTAGGTGATAAAAGTGAGGAAGAGGTGGATTGGAAACAGACCATTCCAAGCAATAAAAAGAAAAATATTGCACATATTTTATATAAGAAGACCCTTCGTACTCGACAAGGCCAATACAATTGATATTTGGTCCAGTGGGAAGGCATAGCACCAATAGAGAGTATGTGGATTACAGAGGAGGAATCACTGAACCTAGATCCCATTAAATGGAAACAATTTGAAGACAATAACTTGCAGGAACGACATTCTTTTCAACCAAAGGAGAATTATGCAGGGATTTTTCGGGCATTTTCCGAGGGTCATAACTTTTGACTCGGTTATCCGTTTGGGCTAAAATTTTATATTGATTTTCTTATCGAAGAGTTCACTTCCATGCCAATCTAATCTATTAGATTGGACATTTTTTCGACACTTTTTTGGGGTGAAATTCCTTCATATAATGCCTCAAATTGGGCTTTTAGTGATTTTACGACAATTTTTAATTTTTCAATTATCAGTTATCTCTTAGTTATGAACTTAATCAGAAAAGAGAGTTGACAAATTGTGTCTCTCTAGTTATCTCTTACTTAGTGTTCAATTTTAGAGTCATGCAAGAATTTTCTAAATTTAGTTGTTTTTCTAAAATTAGTTGTTTTCAAAAATCTTAGATAGTAGTTTAAATTCCATTCTAATAGTTAGGATGGAGAAGGAATAAAAGAGAGTTAATTTTCCATTCTCATGTGTTTGCATGGTTTATTTTATCTTGTGAATGAATCTCAGGCTTTGGCTACATCAACAAGTCTTTGAAAATTGAATTATTTCAATTCATTACCTTGATTTCAAATTGTAATATCCAATACACCGGGGGTGTAGAACAATCGATGATGGAGTGTATTATTAAGGAATTCCTATAAGTGAAGTCACCAATTTGAAACCCTCAACATACCTTATATTTTGTGTGAGGGGCGACGTTGACATGCTTGGAGATTATAGTGGTTGCAGTCGGATAACATGATCCCATGTCACACCCCCAATAAAAAGAAATGCAATATCCAACATGATAACTATATTGATATGTTTTTATAAAAAATGTAGAGCTATTCAATATTATATTTCTTTAAGAACAACAAAGTAATATAGAACCAATATTGCATTATGAAAATA